>SNQJ01S0117096.1:11347-39103 GCA_010110895.2 Picea sitchensis
AGCACCTTAACTCTCACTTGCCCCCAAGGACACACCGAGTGGATTGAAGATTTCTTCCACGTCTCCCAAAGGTGTGTATAAGGCGGCAACACCACCCATGGAGACATCACGATCAATAGGTCCAATGAGTGATTTGGTAAACCACTCAGCCAATAGTTGATTAGAGAAGGAACTTTGATTAGACGTCTTCTCCTCCTCCACTCATGGATGTGATCAGAAATATCAGTGGATGAGGATTGCTTAAAAGAACTCAAAATTTTGGTTCCTGTCTCGTATCGAATTGGCAACTGGTAATGTGTCAAAAAGGCAATATCTAGGGTGTTAAAGTCATTGAAGAAACCTCGTGGTTACTCGATGTACCATTTTGTTGTCGAACCCGTGAGAGTCCATTGGAAAAGTTGTAATCTGATGGAGTCATCCATCAAGGAGTTGGATGAACACCACAGATCAAAAGTCATAACATGATTATTAGGATCTTCTCCTATTCGACTGTCAAATTTAGGAATGTCGGATGGTAACTTGGTCGGTATGATGGGCCAGTAAGGAGAATGCAAGATAGGATCATTCAAAATCCTAGACAGATCAGGTAAATCCAAAGTGGCCAGGAAAGGAAATGGTCGATTCACTTGTGGGAACTGATAATTTTGAGGGGGAATCCCCATAGGTATACCAGTAGGACCATAAGCAGTCTGAAAATAAGGAGACAGTCCTGACAGATTCGGTTGTGGAGGATTTTGAGGCACATAGCCCATAGGTTTGGATTGATTAGGAGGGTTCCCTTGAAAAGGAGCACTAGGTTGAACGTTCATACCCCAAGTGGGATTTAAAGAACCTGGATACGGTTGACTGAGGTTAGGGGGTACAAAAGAGTTAACTTGTGGAATTCCTTGGAAAGGAAGATTCCAAGGTAGAGATGGTACCACAAGTGCGTTATGTCCATATAGTGGGTTATTGACTCCAACCTGAGGTTTCCCCCCAAGTTGAGGTTGTGCCCCAATCTGAGGTTGTCCCCCAAACTGAGGTTGTCCCCCAAATTGGGGTTGTGCCCCAATCTGAGGTTGACCTCCAACAGGAATCTGGAAACTAGAAGTGATATAAAGATTGGTTCCCCCAAGCGGATTGGAGCCACTAGGGATAGATCCTCCAAGAAAAGGTGGAGGAGGAACATAAGACCCTCCAGAGAGAACCTAGGCAGGTGTAGTAACAAAACCAGCAGCAACGTTATACCCAGGAGGAATGAAAAGTCCAGAACCTCTGGATGGAACTTGGGTAGGGATAGCAACAGAAGTATTCAAGGCTCTATACCCAGGGGGAAACGATGGATTTGGTCTAGGTGGGAGTGGTGTCCCAATTGGATCTTGGGAGATAACCACATTTTTGGTAGGAATTGTGGTAGCTTGTGGAACCATAGTAGAACGAGTCATCTGAAGAGTAGGAATCGAGTGAGAACCAATCACCAATTGGTCTGAAACGACAGTGACACTACTGGTAGTACCAGTAAAATGGTCTAAGGGTACCGTATAGGTAACAGACGTCCCAGGCACTTGTGATGCCATAGGTTGCTCAAGACTTGCTCCTAGGTTACTGTAAAGGTCACACACTGTCAAAGGGATGGAACTAGGAATGGAAGTTCCAGCAACGTGAGTCGGGGTCCTAAATGATTCACTGTGAAAAAATGGATCCTCTACTCCAGATCCCGCGTTAGGTCTGGTAGGTACTTTAGTATTATCAACAACAACAATTTATCCAGATGAGTTCATGCGAATTATACGCGCGTTTGGTCTGAGAGGGAGAAGTATGAACTCCTCTAAAGAATCTGAAACAATTTGAAATCCTTCTAAAGAGTGTGTGCTTCCAACTTCATAAGCTACTTCATTATTGACTACTCCCTCAGGAGAGCCTTATGGTGAGTTAGGAGGCAAGGGTTGGTAACCTTCCAGATCTTCCGGGGGTAGCGCTTGCATCCTACATGAATGGAGAAGGCCGATGTTGCTCGAGCAGAGTAGAGAACAAAGAAAATATGTGCCCAACAAGAGGAAACAAACAACACCCACTAATAAAATCTAGGAATCCAACAAAACAAACAAATCTTCTTATTTCGAAGTCACTTGTTGGTGATGAAATCCAACGTCATGAAATCAAGACAAGAAGGGGTTGGGATAAGTGGGTGGAAAATTTACGTTGATGACCTGCTTAACGGACTTACACCCTAGTGCAAGCTCCCACATATAATCATGGGTATACCCTCCAAGGAGCCCGAGTGAGTTTGGCCAACGTCGATTCCAGGTACCATGAAGACTTGCCCCTTCACAATCACCTCATGTAAAGACCCTAAAGATATAGGCTACTAAGGTTACCGACTACAACAGTGATGCCTGGGGAAACAATCGACAGTCTAATCCACACGCAAGGGCAGAGTATCTAGCCCGAAATCAACTTGAAAGGATTCCACTCATAATTGTGGGTATATCTTCAAGCGACCCCCATAATATGCACAATCTCTACACCAAGACCAACAAAGCAGTGTGAGTAACTCTACTAGTCTTAATGTGACCTCAGGTTTGACCCTTGTGTGAGAAGGGATTCCCAGGACAAAATGTAGCAATTGGATTTGAACTCTCCCTACTACAAGATACTATTGTGTGTTTTTATGCTTTGGAGAGTGTGCCTTACAACCTCTTCCAAAGCGCTATCCTAGCTAATGTTGGTTAAAAAGAGCCTTAAAAAATAAAAGTTACTAATAAATTTTAAATTTACGTTGTACTTTAGAGGCTGTTGCTTCCTCAAAAAGGAGACAGAAATGAAATTGTTGATGTTGTGACCTAGACCCAATAACATGAAAAAAGAGATGAATGTGCAATTTTCAATTCAATGAACTCTAGTTACAGTAGGGAGAAGGTATTTATTTTGAAGTACAAAAAGCTACCAATTGCAATTTCTTAATTCCAAATGAACACAATTCCAAAAATCATGAACTACAAATTTTGTAATTTCTTCTCTTTATAAATATTATTAATGTAAAAGAATTCTTATAAGAAATTACTAAGAGAATAAATGAATTCAATTCTTCCTTTCCAAGACAAAATCAGAGATGTGATAATGGAAGGAAAACATAATCCAGGAAAATCAAGACATTCTCAACAAAATTCCCAAATCAAATTCGTAATGTAGACAAAAACGAAAAAAAACAAGAAAAAATCTTGACATAAGCAAGCAAAAATGTTTCTTAATCAACAACCAATCTGACAAACAAAATGAATCCAAAACTCAAGACAAACCAAATATGTTTTGTCAAACAAGCACCTAGATGAAGATCCAATATTATATCCATGTGACAATGAGCAAAAGCAAAAAACTTGCAAAATGCAAATAAAGACTTTCAATCACTTAAAATCGACCAGAAACAATCTTTAAACGCAAGAATCAATCAATCATGGGCATAGGAAGTTCACCCCAGGCTTCTAAGAAAAATCTGGGTGGTAAAAGAAAGAATGACTCACTCCATCAAAACCTATAGGAGTCAGCGCAGGCTAGGCATGGGACACAATGCGACGAGAAAGGGTTGTCGCAGGCCACTGGTGAAGTAGAGTGTGACGTCGTCGCATTGGATTGGCTAAGTAGAGGGCGACATCTCAAGGTCATCGCAGGTTGTCAGTAAGGTACAATGCGACGATCTCTGTAAATTTGAAAATTTTGAAAGAAAGACAAAAAATCTAAAGGAACTTCTAAACCTAGGGAGTCTGGATGGATCACCCACAGACTCAGAGAATGAAAATTATCAAAGGAAGGAAGGATAAAGGAAAATGGGAAGAAAAAAATCAAAAGGAGGTCGCATCCCTAGTATGGTCACCAATTTTGTTCTGGGACTTATTGGTAAATGCGGACATAAACATATCTCCCTAGATCCACCTAGATCTAGAACAAAACATAATAGAATATGATGCTTTCCTTAAGCTCTAATCATTGAGTTTACTTTCTAGCAAGAGATGGGAAACATATCATTTAAATATCGCTTCCTCTTGCTGTTGTCATCCTAGCTCCACTCTAGTGCTCCTGTGATATTGGATATGCAAGGGAACACAAGCCAACCAAAGTGAAAGCAATAATATACTCAACGAGAACCTATGTATGTGATCAAGGAATCATACCATAAAACGAGATGAGTTTTATGCGAAAGAAACATATCATTGTATTATATAATAATGAAAGTGGAGATTGCAACCAGAGCCTTGATGTTATAAGGTCCCCTTCTGACGACCCTTTGATCCAACACACACACTTTTTCCAATATTGAATGAAGAAGATCCAAAATGACTTGATGAACTGAAATGAGGCTCTCAAGAATGATCCAATGCATAATTCTCCATACAATCTTAGCCAACTTAACCCTCAATAATCTTACTTTCTTGCTTCTTTGCTTGCTTAAACTTTTCCATGAGAAATCCCTCTTTATATAGGGGAAAGAGAGATGGTTAAATAGATTAGGATGATCCCACCAAATTAGAGAAGTGAGTAGGATCCCAACCATATGGATGCCACCTCATCTTCTAGAAGATCCCCTTCTAGAACTTTCATGAAGCTCGACTTTTTCTTAGCCTTTTGACATCATTGCACCCTAGTTGTAGATCAGCCCGAGGAGACATCGCAAACCAGTTTTAGGGTAGAGTGCGATGACCAGGCATCGTCACGCCCTTCTTATGACGCAGTCTATGACGACCTTCCTTTACATGGTTTTTCAGAAGAGAAAGTCAGTCACTTTCCTCATGAAGACAGGCTCTTTTGGGAACATGCCCACATGTTTTCAATGGATCAATAAGATGACCAAAATAATGTGTAACAAGGACGATATGCAGAGATTAAATATCAGGAGGGTTAGAAAATTAAGATCAAAGCTCATAAGAGATAACACGATGATACTCAAAAGGGAAACATGAATGAAGATCAAAGCTCATAAGTGATAACGCGATGATACTCAGAAGGGAAAGCACATAGTAGAAACATGATCAGATCAAGTTAGGACCATTGAATATGCAAGTGCCATATCAACGACAGGGATATATTGCGGAAAGAAAAAGGAGAATTAAAAAGTGTGTTATTCCCAATCCCGCAATCAGTCTAGACCGTCAGATTACAAGAGAAGGATCGTTGGAATACTAGTCAACGATCAGATCAAATCAGGATCATTGATACGTAAGCGTTAGATCAACGGCAGGAATAGATTGCGGACAGAGAAAGGAGAATTAAATAATGTGTTATTTCCAATCGCGCAAATAGTCTAGACCGTTGATTGTCACCCACCAAATAGATCTACGGTTGGCATCAGTTCCAATACCAACGAGCAGCTTTCCATTGCGAAGCTCGACGATAGTTTTAAATGTCATGCTAGTTGGGACCCCACAATCATCATTGATCATTGATCTTAATCAAGAGCCTTCTTGACCATTGGATCGCTTTAAGTGGAAGGATAGGATAAGTAAGGCAAAAAGGATGAGATATCGATTACCTGATTTCTTGTCAGTCGTCAAATCACTTTAAGTGGAAGGATAGGATAAGCAAGGGCTGAGATCTCAAATGCCCGAATACCCAACATTCATTGGATCATTTGAAAGTGGAAGGATAGGATAACAAAAGATGAAGGGTCGTTGGATTTAAACCAAGGCAAAGCAACATTGCAAACAGATCGAGTCGTCGATCTAAGATCATGATCAACATACATCATTCATCTCGGGTTAAAAGTTGTGAGGAGGTTACACTTCGTGGAATCTCACTTCGGAAGAATTGTGAAGTGGAGAGATCAAATTACCCAAAATTCTAAAGTCACTCTCAACTGTCGATCTGAGATACATTTCAGATACTATTATGACCGTTACATCGAGGAGAAGAATATGTGCCACATCAGAAGATATATGTCAATAGACCACGTCTGCAAGGACACATGGCACAGTTAGATAATGACAAGTGTCAAGATGAAATCAACATTTCAAGTATGTGTAAATCACGAATCTGAGTGACACGTGGCAACCACTCGGCCCGTGCCATCTCAACAAGAGACGTCAGTAAGTTACGTCACTCTGGGAGTTTCACTTCGGTAATTTCACCACCAACAGATGACCAAAGTCCCAAATTCCCGAAGGCCAAAGTCGCGAAGGACGAAGTCTCGAAGTGGACATGAGTCGTTTGATCTAAAGAACACATCGGGAGCATTCTCAATTGTTGATCAAGTACAGTGGAAGGATAGCGTAAGTGGAATAGTTGAAGTTATGAACTAAATGAGAGTTGTTCATCTCAACTCTTGATTAATTTTTAATCTTCGATTTATTTGAAACCTCTGGACAAACCAGAATCGTCTGACTAACGGAAGAACGAATAAGTATCGTCTAATCTACTTCGGAGAAATTTGTTTCGGGAGATTTGAAATAAAGGCATCACTTAATTTGATAAGCCCCTGGTTTTGCATTATCAGTCATATGTAATGGTTTGAAGGAAGCGCCTCTGTAGAACTCGGTTTCTACAAATATTTGCAGGAATATGGAATCGACTTAAAACGAAATCGATCCATACCTGTGATCGATTTACGAAAAGCACTCTCACTAAATTAAAAGAATTAACAATAAATGTTTGAATAAAAAAAGTGATTATTGTTAATGTTAAAATCAAGAGGTGCGATGGTCCAAACAAAAGGACACAATATGTTATATCTCACACTATTTTGAAGATTATATAAATGAGAAAGAATGGTGAGAAGAGGGTGTCTCTGTGGTTCAGATAAGAAGATCAAAACAGAAGTAGAGTCCAAGATGAAGAATTGTTGGTTCTAAGGTGCCTGTCAATGTCTTGTTGAAGATCAAGAACAGAAGATGACAGAGCAGCAGTTATGCAATCCAATATTATATATACAAGACCTTTATTAGATTGCAGCAGGATCATTGAATATTAAATGACAGAAGCCTAAGAGCAAGAGATGAAGTTTTAATGCATATAACCAGAAGAACATACAAGCAAAGGTTGCAACAGACAAGCAGAAAGTACAACAGTTAATGATTATAAGAAGACTTGAAGAATTGATAGTATCTTTGTGTGTTTATAAACACCTTGAACATAGTACAGTAAAAGTGTTATGAGTTTTATAACCTGCATAAAGGGAGGAAGGGTGGAGCAAGGCAAAACAAGTCGAAGTTCATAAAGTCAAATCTGATAGGACTTGTGTTAATCGCTGCATGAATCAAATTCATGAAGATAAGAAGAGATTGAATTGCATTGTGAAATTAAGGGTGGTTGGTCGGTGCAAGGGTAGGTTGGAGCCTGTAAGGGGATTAGGTGCTTCCTTGTCAATTGTAGATGACTAAACAAGGAGGTCGAAGCCTCCTACCAGTTGGTGTTGGTGAATAAGGGGAGTAGGTGCTTCCTTGTCAATTGTAGTTGACTAAACAGGGGGTCGAAACCTCCTTCTAGTTGTAGCTGGTAAATAGGGTTTCGAAGCATCCTTTCAATGGTAGCTGATAAACTAGGGGGGCGTATCCTTCTTCCAGTTGTAGCTGGTAAATGGGGTGTAGCAGCATCCCTTTAGTCGTAGCTGAAGAAACTTGGGGAAAGTCTCTCCATCAGGTTGTAGCTTGAAAACAATTTTGTAAAAGAACAATTTATTAATGAGAAAAGAGTTGGTGGTTTTCCCTGTTGGGTTCCACGATAAAATCTTGTGTTCATAACGGTTTGTTGTTCATCAATTATTGCTTAATTGAATAATTAATGTGTGTTCTTAATATTGATTAAATTAATAAGAAAAAGTAGGCAATATTGATTCACCCCCCCTCTCAGTATTGCTGGATATTCCATCACTTCAATAACATTGTCTTCAAACAATCTCATTCAAGCTTCCAACAATGGCACCCCTGCCCTAAAGGCAGGGACTTGTTGCTCTGTAGCTCGTATTGTTGGCATTGAAACTTATAGCTTTGACACTAGGATAAGATTAAACCTTTTTTAATATGTGAGTCTACATGAACATGCTAAGGATATAGTGGTAGGAAAGGCATGAAGTAAATTAACCCAAAAATAAATTCAAAGCTAAACGTTTGGTTTTGGGTAATAAAGTTATCATGAGGAAACGTATATTTATTTTATTTTTATTTTGGCATGGCATGGCATCTAGTAGTAGTAAGCTTACCATGGTAAATATGGTATAACATTTTTCAAATAAAAAATGAGATATATTTTTTTAAAGAGTGAACTATGTCATAATAAAAGGAGCAATATCAATATGTTTGGTAAGAAATAATCTCAAAGTTGTAACATGAAAAGCTTATACAATTCACTCACTCTTCCTTTATTAAAGGTTATGTGGATAAGTGAGGTCTATGATATCAAAGAGTGATGTATAAGGATTCTAAGACATGTTGTGCCAATGTGAAAAATATGACAATGTAAATAATGCGATGAGTTGGAAAAGGGCCTTGGTTAAGAAGTGATGATTTCGCTAAGTATTGTGTCAACTTTAGTGAGAATGCACGAAATTTTTTCACAAGCGATCTAAAATGAGAGGGATCTTGGAAATGCTTTGTCGACTAGAAACTATTGACCAAAATGGTCATCAACACTAGTGCCTTACAAAATTCAAGATGGTTCAAGGGAAGACACTCCACTAGTAATGTTCCAAGGGTTTTGAAGAAGGAACTTGTTCAAGAAAGGCACCAAGAGAGTGTGCCGCCACATGGTAGATAACAAAGATAAAGATAAAGATAAGTGTATTAATGTTCGACAAATGACCACTAAAGTAGGTCAATGGGGCTATTATGTACAATGATGTCTATACAATGTGAAAGCACTAAAGAGGCTCCTATAAAAGAAGAAGCATGAAGTAAAAATATAATAGAAATATAATCTAACACCTAGAGAATCGACTCCAAAAATGGAGAGGCAGTCCATGGGAGAGATGTACAAGGTGAGTAGATATAAAATATATGAAACTAGTGGGACCAAGATATACTGGTCCACTGGAACCATCTCTCCTAAGATCCAAGGCCAAATGAAGAAAACTCAAAATATATGTTTGTCCGGAAAAAGGAACAGGAGAGGCGGTGGAATCAGTGTTGTGTTGTTGTTTGGAAGGAAGACCCTATCATTGTGTTTTATAAGATCTCATTTGACGACTATTATGTCTTCTACTATGAGTTCGAGTCTAGGGATTTTGTTGGGGTTTCATGAAGGTATAGATGGCCCATGTCCTCATTGATCTATGATCATCTCTATCTAGTTGTCACTTGGTGCCCCTATTTAGGATCACCATAAAAAAGGAAGTGATCCACTATGTGGTCGTTGGTCCAGGATGTATATGTGGAAGGAAGATAGAACAATGAAGAAGAATGGCCTCCTGCATTTATAAGGCCATGCAACATTGGTCAGGGTACCCAAATAAGCTCCTAAGCGTTTGTAGTCCCCTGAAAAAACAGTGGAACTATCCTCAAATATCGTAGTAAACTGGGCAATGGAAGATGAACTGCTCCTTGGTATCAATCTCTTGGAGATGGAATAGTCAACATATCATGTCTGAATGGTCATTATCAATCCACGGTCTACGAGATCCAACTCTAAACTAGCCCAAGGGGATCTGAAGAGAGTGCATCCTGTTACCCCCATGCCTAGGGGTAACTAGAGGAGATCATGTCTCATGGCCCACAATGGAGGACATTATCATGACCATGATGATCATCATCACGTGCATAGATAGCAGCCTGATAGCCCCCCTCATTCACCTTTACAACTATAGGTCAACCAAGGCTCATCACATCCAGGAAACCCAAAGTATGGGAGATGGTAATTCATCGTCACCATGACATATGTTAGTCATTCTTTCATGAAAAGTTTTGTGCTTAATTTGTCGAGCATGTGGATGAGGATATTTGGTTGAAGTTGGATAATGGATCATTGGCTTGGGAAATTATGTATTTTTCCTTGTTTCACCTTGGTGGTCATCTTCTATACTCTAGTCTCATGTTGTCACCACCCAGGGAAAAAGGGTACTACTAGGAGGCCCTCACAAGGGTAAAATTTTGTTCCCCACCATACTTAACACCTTCCATCCTGGAGCCTCTCATAGTGTACTAAACTTTGACAATGGGTCATGGTCCATTCTCCAATGAGAAGAGGGGATGAAGGCCAAGAGGTTGTTTCGCAGTTTCTGCTAAGAGAATAATAAAATGATGTTAAATAAAGAAAGGATTGATAGAAAAAGGACTAACAAAATCTAGTCCAAAATTGAGCTCTACTCTTTCAATGCTCGCCTCGGTCCCTAATAGCAATGCTACAACTTGAAACCTTATAAAAGGGGACTTGCAAATATGATAAAGTAGACTAGAAAATGGTTGATAAAGGGGTTTGGAAAAAATAGCACATAAATATGGGGTAACTCAAGAGGAAGCACACCCTCCACAATGGCACTTATAGAAATGGATTTAATGACACCATAAGCCATGAATTAAGCCCTAAAACCATATCACTATCACACTTATTCTTGAAGAGTTTTTACTTTCCATGTCACTCTCGAGACCTATCTCTCTACCTAGGTTATTTTATTTCATGTCTAGGTGGCACACCTAATAGGGTTGGATGAAGGCCCTCCCATACTTAAACTTGGAAAGTCACATGGGGTCTTGGGTTGTTGTGATGCTTGAAGGGGATACTGAGGTGAATTTTCTTGCATGACTTATATCTTAAGTTATAGATTACTTTGCATTCTTTAAAGACTAATGTTTCTTATGAACCTTGGCTAGCCATGTTTTATACTTTGATTTGTTTTAGATGCCCATGACATGGTTCTTTGAGGGACATCACGGGCTTGTACCCAGGACATTGTTTGTTTATTACAAGACCTCCGCATGTGTGATGGATGGCAGTGGGTCATCCAACAACTCACCACCCTCAAACATTGGCTCTCACTTCCTCAGAATCTTGAATGATGGACATATGGGCTTAGTAGGAGCATGTTCAGTTATGATGGCAAACAAATAGGCTGGAACTCCCACAGGCTAGGCAGAGTACCCTAGGACTTATTTTACACTAGGATCAGGGACGTTGCAACAATAGACAATTGGAGACATTGTATATATCACATGAATCTCCCTAGGGTCTGCACATAACACCTATATCTTGGACGTTGACCCTATTATGGTGATGACATCACCTTCTAGGGCATAGTTCAACTAGGTTTTGAAGAACACATGGGTACTGATGATGCATGGCATGATTTTCGATGAGGAGAGACATCCCTTGCTCCCACCTTTCTCTGGATTGATGCCACATGGCCTTTGTAGGCCTTCTTCTTTCCCAAGAGGCCTTGACATCTCACACATGTGGGCTATTTTTATGTATTTTTCATTTATTACACTTTGTAAAGGGTTAAATGAGGAGTCGGCCCGACTTAATACATTTTTATGTTATGTTATGTTACGTGGAAAAAAGTGAGGCACTAGCCTCATATAAGAAGGCTACCCTCACTTTCATTTTTATCATCATCTTTCACTCATCATTGTGGGTGACACTTCTGAAATTTTTTCCCTTTGTGGGTAACTATTCTTTCTCTCTCACGCACTATGCTTGGAATGGTCTCTTGTGAATGGATTTGTTGATTTTGGATGGATAATTATGAAATAAGTGTTACATTCTCTTGGTTTATTGGATGAAGTAAGTAAATTTCTGTAATTCTTGTTCATGTTATTAATGTTTATGGTGAAATTTATTTTTTATTGCAAGAAGTATTGTTTGTTGAAACCCTAAGAGATGAACATAAGTGATTCTTCCTCTCACATGGTTATATTTATCTAAAATTGATTAATTGTCCTCGCTAGGGTTAGAACCCTAAATCCCTAAAGTGCTATCACTTTAGGATTTTATCCCTAAACATTTGATCTTTGGCCTAGTTGAAGCTATAAGAAGGGAAATACTATTTCTAGGGCCCAAATGTGCTTGCACCCTAGACAACCTTCTCCTCAAGATCTAAAACCTAAGGCCCAAATGTGCTTGCACCTTAGGGTTTAGATCCTACCTCTTGGTTTAAAGTAGATCAACCTTCAAGGTCGGTTGGATTTGAAAGACTCCATAACCCTAGAAAGGAACTAATCTTAAAGCACTCTTATGGTGAATTTATTGATGAACTCTCTCTCTCTCAAAACTCTCAAACATTCTACTAACTACACTAAATCTAACTTTGGTAAACTCACTATATTTCTTGTTGTTGTTATGAAAGTTTGCTACAACCATCTGAAAACACATTAAATTGTTGCATACACTCATCTAAAGGTGGCCTAACTCACTCAAAAATTTCCTTTAACAATTGAGTAATTTTCTACTGGTTATATGCTTAATTTTCATGGTCAATTGTAGCATTTATGAGCACTAATTATTGTTGTTGTTCCAAATTAATTTTTGTTGTTATAAGATTGGTTTAGTGCTGCAATTTGAAATAGCCATAGAAATACAACTTGTATAGTGTCTAAAAGAGGTCTTTAATTCATACTTTAGCTTGGAATTTGTTACACATATGCTGCAAAGTGTTCTTGTTCGGGGAATGTACCAAATTATCTTCAAACCTCTTCTCTTTCCTTGACCTAGACCAACCATTCGGCTATCAATATAAGGGGTGGTAGGATTGACTACTAAACTTTCTATTTGATCCCTTGAGGTCACTAGGGAAGCCTCCCTTGTGGTGGACCTCCTCCATCACTAAAATGAGGGAAGTCTCTACTTAGGTGAAAATGGTATATTCTTCCATTATTACACAATATTTGGGGATCTTGTGGTGGGATTTGCACACAAGTACAAATATTGTGAGAACACATCCAATGGTGAAGTGTGTAATGGGTTCAAACAATGAGTCCATCCATCATGACCTTGAAGTGCTCAACATAGAAGGCCATCTTCAAACATAACCCACCCTTAGGGTTTATCCAAGTGACATGTACAAACTTCCAATAGATATCCTCTCTAATGATTGTATTCATATCATGTATCGTAGGTAACAGGTGGTCAGGTGCATTCAGGGAATATATAAATGGAGGGAGTTGAACCATCATAATACCGATAGATGAAGGGAGATCTGATACCCCGACGTACCAACACCAAGATCGAGCCTGAGAGCTAGTTGATGAGATGGACTCTGATGAACAGTAAGCTAGTTATGGATATCGATATCATCCCTTCATTATATCAACAAATCTCTAAATGTGGTGCAGGGGTGATATGAGAGCAAACATTGTCTCAAGTCGGAAAGGGAGAGCACCAAAATCTGGGAGGACAGTGGGATGAGGAATCGTATGCTTACATATGATGATGCAACAAAGTACAACTACACTTAAAAACATCCATAAACAAAATCCAACAAAAATAAGTGAGACCACTTACACAAGAAATGGTTTCATCCATAAAACCCTAGCCAAAATCATCCATGAAAGTTGAAAAGCAATCCACAAGACATCTCCTTAAGAAGTCTCTCTAGTGCCAAGGAAGAGAAGTATTTTCCAAGAAACCTATCTAGGAGCACGTGTGATGATAAATGGTATAGAATGGGGTTTAACTTCCTTAGTGGCATGCATAGTTATGCGAGGTTATATAAGATATTCATCCACATGAGCACCTTTGTAATGAGGGAGCGTTGAGTTTCCCTTTCCTTGGCACTATGTCTTTCCAAGCCCTTATTTTCCTTTTTCTTTATTCATTTAACATTTCTGGATTTTTACTTTCATTTAGTCCTTTTTTAGATATGCATTAAATGTAGAGGACTTGGGGTGATGGCCTCATATCAAGGGGGCATTTCTCATGATTTTATTTTCTTTGGGTTTTTTTTATCATTTCTTTTCTTATCATTTGCATTTTGATTTTAGCATTTTTCTCTTTTCTTTTTATTTGTTTCCAGGTTACAAAGTCCAGGGAAAACCCTCAAGTAATTCCCCTCATTTACAGGATGGTACCCAGGGTAAACCCTAGAATATTGAGGGCACTAGGACTACCAACAATAGGGATAGAATCCATTACAATAATATAGTCATCAATAGCTCAACATGTCATTTGCGGGAATTGAACCAGCTAGGTGGGGAGGATAACAATCATTTCTCCCAACCACCTGAGCTAAACCCAATTGACCACTTTTTCGTGTGTGTGTGTGTATGTGTGTGCATCAACCTCAAGCATTCAAACTCCTTATTCTCATGGGATTATGAAGCATGAACCTATATGTGTGACGTATGACCACCAACTTGAAAGTAGGGACAATAGATATCGGGAAATATGGAGAATGTTATGTATGGATCGAGATATGGACATGCTACCCCTATCAAATCCCTTGGTCATACAACTATTCCAAAGAGTAAAAACACTTATCTAGGAGATGATGATGACCACCAAGGTGAAACAAGGAAAAAGGCACAAATTTAGAGCATCATGATCCATTATCCCACTCAATGGATGATCACTACTTTCATGAAAAGTACATAAGGCATTAACAACTAATATGAAGTATTAAAACAAGTTACTTCCTCTGTGTCAAGCACCATAATCATCAAATGATACCGTGATGAGAAAAATATGGGAATCACCATCGATCATTTGTCTATGGAGAACCATGGATATCATTCGTGGAACTGTTGTCTGTGATGTGGATCATTGGAGAAAAAATCTCCTCTAGTTACCCCTAGATGTGACGAGGTAACACCTCCATTTAGTTAGAAATTCAAAGTGGTTAACTAGTCACTTCATCAATCGAGGAAGGATTAGGGTCTTCCTCATGAGATCACAAAAACACCCTCACTGAGGTGGATGGTCGAAGTTCCAGGACACTCAGGGACTGATTCTAAAGGAGAATAAGTGTTTATTACTTTGAATAGCCTTGTTCAAGAAGATTATCCATATGAAATGATTTAGAGGATGATTTTGTGAGAGATTTAAATGATCAAATCAGATCACATGAAGGGGCTCATATTCCTCCTCCCTAAGATTATTTTTATCCTCTAAAGATAGAGGACATTCCCAACTTTTCTTTACAAATTTTAATCCTCCTATAATTGATCCATAGGCTCCTCTAGTTGTTTAGGTGGGAAAGTTTCCAACACGAGATCAATCTTCCTTTTGCACAATATTTCTTATTCATATTTAGGGATGTGAAATGTTGTTTGATCGTTAGGTGCATGGGGTACAAACCCCACCAACCCAAGTGTGTCTCCTAGGGGCACTATTGGCTCCATTTGAACACTGGCTAGTGGAGATAATCCCTATATTAGCATCCCTCAAAGTGGTGGAAACATTTCTTCAAGAATGCCATTTTTTATCATTAATGTCTCATATTTAGGATTTCTTATCTTTAAAATTCCAACTAGGAGTGGAAGCAATCCTAATTTTGGATTCTCTTTCAAGTGAAGAAATGTCCTTGGGGTTGAATTTTCCATAGGAAGTGAATCAAGCTCTATTTTTGGAATCCCTACCGACATCACAATTGTTCATCATATGAGATTTCCTTTTAGTGGAAATTTCACTCCTAGTTTTCCTTATTAGATGATTATAGGCCCTTTCACGAGTAGAAAAAACACCACAAGGGTCAGTTGTATCGAAGGTAACATGGTTCAAAGTAGGGTGCTCGGCTTGTCCTTAAGTAACCCTAATTTTGTACTCATTTCTCTTTTGTCATTTTTGAAAACTTTGAATTTTATCCATTTGCCTCATCTCATAAACAACCTGATAAATCATTATCCTTCATGGCCTTTGATCATTGCTAAGTTGCTCTAAAACATTCCAAAGTTTGAAGTCAAGGCTAGAGAATACCTCTCAAACCATGTGATGACTTTCCATCTATGTTGTTCTTCTAACACATTGATGGATGATAGTGTGTTTTTGTCTCTTTTAGGGAACCCTGAAAGGGATCACCACTATTTGGTACATTGAATTCACACATGCATATGATAATCCTTTTTTTCATTGGAAATCATATTTTTTATGCACTTCTAATTTCCTATTCGCTACAAGACTAGAACTAAATGCTTAACATCCTTAAGGTAGGACACCACCACCCACATTTCTAATCATATTCATGAGTGTAAGAGATGACATTGGATGATTAGAGTCAAGATACTAGATTGACTCTTAGAAAACATGTTTGTGAAGTCTTTATTTCCTAGCATTGCCAAAGGCATGGCTCTAATAGGCACAAGTACTGAGGAGTATGTTATCCTCAAGACCTAGTAATTGGACTTGGTTTATTCCAATCTAGGATGCTTTAAGAGATAATTCCTAATGCACCTTGATTTGATATTGATGTTTTAAAGCCTATATCAATTCCTCATATTGATGGTATGATAGGATCAATTGTAAATGCTATGGTTAATCAAGTGACAAGTCAAGTAGGTTAAATTTCCATCTATATTAACCTACCTACATCGATGTAATATGCTGAATATTCCTCGTCCCATGTCCAAAACTCTGGTGTCTATATGGTTTAGTATACGAACCAAAAGGGCATACAACTACCCAAAAGCAAGAAGAAAAGCTAACGAAAAAACACAAATAATGGACAAGGGATTACAACAATGAATATTGGACAAAAAAACAATGTTGGGGGGGGGAGGGGGGGAAATAAATTGAAATTTCCTTGTAAATTGAGTAAATATGACCATCTTAATCATTAGTGCCCCAAGATGGAGGATGCTTAGTGTGATGATAAGAAATAACTCGTTGTTCTCAAAACCCATTCCCTCCTCAACAATAACAACTGGTTATTGGTAACCTTATAACTCCATGAGGAGGCCATCAGGGTACCCCTCCCCAAGGGGAAATGCTTCAAATTATAGCATATACATGTGTGATTGGGATGATAATGTTCATACCCTAGCTCATAATTATGATTCTCGTAAGATTGCAATGTCTAATAAGGAATATTTCCCATCCCAACTGAGTGGCCCTCTATATATTGAGAATTTTTCAGTGGAAATGATGCCTCACCCCCCTAAAGACATATTAATTAAGACTACAAATAGCCCCAATGCTCAAGCTACTCAGAACTATAGTATTTTTGAATATTTAGCTTAGGAATCACGTGTCATGCATGCCTTAAAGATCCTCCACAACGTAAGGAATTATTGAATGTTATTGGCGAGAAAGATCCCTTAGATACTAGATTGATTACATTTGAACTTGGCCAAGCTATTCCTAAGCTTCCTCACCATGTCACTTTTTAGATCCAAGTATCTTCACATGACATAAATATCTTCAAAAGTGTCATAGATGAAGGAGCCTCTATTTGTCTAATGTTTTTGTCTGTTTGGAGAGATTTAGGTTCTCGTGAGATTGCTCCCTAGGACACCATATCAAAGGCATTTAACGATCATTCTTTTAAACTATATGAATTCATTCATACTCTTATAGTTGAGTTGGGAGGCAACATTGTCACACTATAAGTGGAAGTAGTGGATGCTTCTCTAGACTATAACCTTATATTGGGATGGACTTGGATGTATGAAATGAAAGCAATAATGTCTTCAATATTTCAAGTTATCAAGTTCCCTCATCATGGAAAGATTGTAGCCATTGACCGATTTTCATGTTGTGTGCCTAATCCTACCTCTAAGTTTGCATTGAACATTCCATTCATGGTTGATTCCAAGGCATTGTTTGAAATTATTTCAAGGAAAGATCATAACCATCAACCAGTTGTCCTATTGTGTGTCTGATCCTAGCTCTAATTTTTCTATGAACATTCCACTCATGCGATTTCAAGGCATCATTTGAAAGTGTTGGTGTTTTACTGCTTAAAGACTTATCTCTTATGGGTTATTTCCCTGTTCCTCTACTGGTATTTTATGTATCCTCATCACTTGTATACTTAATTTTGTTGATGGCGGATGAATATATTGTTCCCTTCCAAACATTTTACAATGGAGGGAGCTCTATGCCTTTATTTTTTATTGCTTTCCAACTATCTTATTATGGAGAGGACCAAGGATTCACACATGAACTTTTGAATTCTAATTGAGATATTGGATATATAGGCTTGGTGATACCCTTATCTATAATTGAAGCTAATTATCAAGACATTCAAATGGACACAACAAAACTTGATCAGGACGAGTCCACCATATTGATGAGTATGATCATTTCACCTCACCCATTTGGGCCTTCAACCCACCCAGTTTGAATGACTTTCTAGACATGGCCTTGTCGTCTAACAAGGCTATTCTAGAGGTTATGACTAGTACACAGAGACCATGGAATGATATGCACCATAGATCATACTTTCTCCATAAATTGGATCAAATGGATGTTGGAGCAAAAGGTTTGATTCCACAAAGAGAATTATATTGGTATCAAATCCCAATTCCTACACGAGAAGTGTATGCTAAGGGAAATAATAGATATATCTAAAACGATGCTAATTGATATCTCCTCAAAGGCTGGCGTTGTAGAAAACATTATGATTGAAGCTAATTGTTCTCCTAAATAATTTCAATAAGACACTTACAAAGTGAGTTATTCTCTCTCTCTCTCTCTCTCTCTCTCTCTCTCTCTCTCTCTCTCTCTCTCTCTCTCTCTAGTTAATTCGTTGTTCTCTCTCTCTCTCTCTCTCTCTCTCTCTCTCTCTCTCTCTCTCTCTCTAGTCAGATTCATGATACCTACACAATTAGGAAATCATTAACGAAGTCAATGATATTCTTCAATTTTTTATTCTTGGCAATGTTGATATATGTGTACATGTTGTAGTTCAGATAGTGGTGCATGTGTTGGCTTTGCATAAATACATGCACATAGGGATTTCCACACATGGGAATGTTGAAGCAAACCTACATGCACACACCTATCTAAATAGGGCTTGGTATTCATCAACAATCCAAAAAATTTTAAAAGTGAAAGGATGAAGATGACAAGGATCTAGAGTTACTTGCAACTAAAGGAATTTAAATAAGATAGTCAAAATTCTTAGAAACAACAATTGAAGGTCAAGGGGTAAAAATGGTTTTTGTCTCAAGGTAAAACATGAATAGTAAAATGGTGAAAATAGTTGGTTTTTGTCATATTTGATCAATTTTTACCATATTGTTTGATGTAAGAACTATTTTTTAACCTCGTTTTTTCATTAATTTTTTCCTTGGCTTGTAATTTTGTCTATATTTACCCTCACAAGGTATGTTTGAATTTTGTAGGACCAAAGTAACTTTTCTTGGCATTTTTCTACTGCCAACACCTTTTCCAACTTTGAGGTAAATAATTCTCAATTAGCACATAATGTTAGGTCTCTCGCCCTACATTTTGCACGATTATCCTTATTATGTAGTGTTATGCCTTAGGGTTGAACTTGGCGAGTTGTAACATTAACCTATCCAAATATGTTGTGCATTGTGATTCATGCAGTAATGCCTACCTACCATGGGTTGCCTTGTTTAGCACTTTGCTTTCCATTTCGTATCCATGATGAGATTTTTCTAGTAGGCGAAAGAGTCATATTATCCCCACCATGACTTTGAGTGGAAGACACATGATTCTTTCTTCTCTATTTTTGGCCATTTCCTTGATGGACTCTCGGTTTACATTTTTATTTGCATTTTCTTTGCGCTTATAATTTCATGTGATTTTTTTCCTAACTCTTCACTTCATTTTGCTCATTTTCATTGCATCCTTAATTATCGCTAACCATTGCATCCTATGCTTATGCATTTCAAAACCACTCCACCTCGGAGGATACACATTTATGAGTGTCCATATCGTGCATATTGCATTTTGATTTATTTTGCATAGGTCTATTCCATGTGTTGGGAATGTAGTTTCTTGCCTCATGGCACTCATCTCCTCCACCATAATATGGCATTGTTTTATTGTTTTTTTTTCTTTTCAGGATTTATAATATGAAATAGACAAAAAGATCAAATATTTATAAAAAATGAGGGGGGAATCAAGATATTTATGATTCATTTATAGAAATTTGGTAGTAATAAGTGAATGTCACCCTTGAATATAGATCCTTTTTTGAAGTCCTTTATCTTTGTAGTTGGGTTTTAGTATCGCCTTAGGATTTGTATCATAGTCTTGCATTCACCCTCAAACTTCTTCAAATTAGTTACTCTTCCAATTGTTATGGACATCCACATCAATACCTCCTACATTAATGGTTTATATCATTGGTCTCTTTTGGTTTCAATGGTTTCCCAAGTCATTATTTTTTCATGCTATTGTTCAAGGAAAGTTCTAAGTTGATAACCTTGTGTCATCTATTCCTTAGTTGGATTGATTGTCCATGTCAAACATTCCTTGAGTCATGTTGTTAGTTTGCATCCAATGCTTATTCTCTTAGGCCAATGTGGAAGGATTCAATAGTGCCTTCTCATTGGTGGATATTCTCCTATTAACTACAACACATTTCTCTAGAAGGAAGGAATAGAGGTTGATAGCACCACAAGACTTACTTTCATCATTAGTAGGTTGCTTTGTGTTCAATAGATGACATTCATTAATGGTCACTCACTTAAAAATTTCCCATGTGTTCCATGACAAGACTTTTATTCATATAGTGAGAATCATTTTGTACCTTGGATTTCTCTTTCATGCCTCACTAGTAGAATGCCTCACCTCAGATAGTGATTTTCATCATAGATTGTTGATCATAAGGTCTTTCCTATGTGCAATTTCCATCTAGTGCATTTGAAAGTCGTACTCTATAAGGATATTTAGACACTTTGGAATTAGTTAATATCAACTTGATGTAATGTGTCATTAGCTTAAAGTGTGTTTATTTAGTATGCATTTATAGTTAGGAAATCCGATGGTCACGATATATTCCCGACATATAGTGATCTAATGACTCATGTTCTCCTCGATCTTAATAGCTACATTGATCTATGGATTAACACTCAATTGTTCCATGATCTCTATTTAAAGAGCAATGAGGGTCATTTGTCGATGATCGATTGTGAGAAACTCTCTTGTAAATCTCTTTGTAATATTTTATTTTGCATTAATAAATTGCTCCAAGTGGCCACATTGGCTAGGGTCGTGTATGTTTCCCCGCGAGGGTTTTACCACATAAAACAATTGGTGTGTTGATCTTTGATCTGGTTGTGTGAGTGGTTATTAAAGGTGTTCATCCTATGTTGGAATAGTTGTGTTGTCAAACATGGTATCAGAGAGCATCTGAAGACCCATTCCCATTGTATATTGAGATCTTGAAGTCGAAATCTATGGTTTCTACCATTTTCATACATTTATGGGGTGAGAGGATTATTCCATTGCGTTCGAATTTCGTCTTTAAGCTAAAAACACTTTTTGTTTCACCCAAAAAGGTTTCCACTTGCCCAAGATATGACCATTTCAGTCAGATCTGGAGGTATAAAGCTTGAATATGCCCTTTAAAATTTTTACAACGATAATATTTCAGTTTTCGATTTTTTATTTCCAAGTTTGCACTATTTTCGATATGTGTATATTCTTTTCCCTACGCTCTGTGTAATATCGAAAAATCAGAAATAGAGCGGAAAGGGTTTTCCTGTCTACGTATGCTCTTTGTCGTGCACTCAGTGCAATCTTGGTAAATAAAAAATAGAGGGAAAATTTGCATTTTCTAGGTAAGCCAACAAAGCTCTAACCCTTGTTGTTGTTGAGAAGAAATTTAATTTGTGTGTGAATGCATGAAAATAAGTTTTTATTGAGCATGCACTCCAAGGCCGTCTTCCACAACAACAACAACAACAACACCCCCAATCCTCCTTCTTAAGACTATAATGTGGTTTTCACTAGCTCACTTGGTTGAAAGTTACTTTATTTAGTAAGAGGTCTTGAGTTCAAGTCTCTTTTTTGTTACGTTTTTTGAAAAAGTTCATGCATTCAATGTAAAGTGCATTTCACTTAATTATAAAAATGAATCACTATTAAATAACTTTAATACTTTAAGTTATTTTTTGCATGCAACTTTCATTTACAATGTAACTTCATTGTGAAAGTGATTACCGCTTGTTCTATAAAAGTGGGTCACTTCATAATTAACTTATTTAAAAGTGAACTTATAGGCACAATTAAGAGGAGCATCACCACGTGGACCAACTTCTACTTTCCACACGGCTATTTGGTTATCGTTTATGCCTTTTTTTTCAAAAGGGTATAACTTTCACATCCAAAGTACGTTTTGTGTTGATTTTTTTTAAACCCTATATTTTCGAGAGCTTTCCATCCAGATCATCGGTTTCAAATTTTAAACCCATATTCTCTGCATATTTAATATGGATTCTCTGAGTGATATTTTTCTTACCAGTACCAACTACTTCTCATGGAAATCCCATATGGAGGATGTATTAAGAAGTAAAGGACTATACCGAATTACCTTAGGAAAAGAACAAGAACCCACTGACGATGACAAGTATGTCAAATGGGATAATAGGAATGATGAAGCATGTGGACTAATTAGAATGTCCATATCTCCTGATTTGAGGTTTCACCTTCAACTAATTGATGGCCCAGATAAAGCTTGGGAAAATCTTGAAGTTGTGTTTGGTAAACACAATATTATTCAAGTCCACTAGTTGGAAAATCAGTTAATGACTTTAAGTCCAAATGATTTTCCTCGCATTGAAGATTACTTATCGAATTTCAAAACACAGAGAATTTTTATGTATAGAATGCAACCTAGATATGAAGGACGATTGATTCATATATGCTATTCTTTCTAAGATTGGTATTGCATATTTTGTTTTTTTTATCTACCTCTTATGCCACTAGAGAATCTCTAGTGAGTGCTTATAAACAACCCTCTCTTTAGTATTTTTGAGATGCTTTGATTTGAGAGCAAGTTAAGCTTGTGCAATTTGGATTGATTAGCACAACATGTACATCCAACAAAGCCTTAGTGTCCCAGTAGAAAGATAAATCCAAGAATCCCAAGAAGCAACATCCTCGCCACAACAACAAGAAAAACAAGGGTTCCAAACCCTCTTAGCTAGCTTATGCTCCTAATGGCGACAAAGGAGAAAAATCTAAACGTAAGAAGACTAACAAACATTGTAACTTTTGTGGGAAAGATGGTCATGTGGAGTCCAAATGTTTTAAGAATATGGAAGCTTTATAAGCAACGATGAATAAGCACAACATCAATATTGATTCTTATTCTTCTAACTCTTCTTCTCATGGACATGCACTTTCTGCTTTTGGTTTCTCCCTCAAAATGCAACTTCTAGTTCTTCTTCTTATGAGTAGTTTATTGATTCTAGAGAATATTATCATATGGCTAAGGATAAATCCATCTTTTCCATTCTTAACGAATGTAACACCAAGAAAATATTTGTTGATGATGATAGATCGCTTAGTGTTGTAGGGTTTGAAACAATTCAAGTAAACAATGGTCATTTCAATGATGTATTATGTGTTCCAAGTCTTTCATACAACCTTCTATCAGTGTATTGAATCACTCATTCAAGTGAAGGTAAAACCATAGAGTTTTTGCCTCACCAAGTTCTAATTAAGGATTTAAAATATCCTAAGCATGTCCTCGCAACTGGAATTGATGATGATATTACCAGGTTGTACAAGGTTGACAACTTTGGGTCATCGTCTTTTCCATCAATTTTTGTTCCTTATAGCGATGACTTGAGCAAACTTTGGCATGAACGGTTTGGTCATCTAAACTATCGCTCATTGCAAGAACTATGTAATCAATAGATGGCGACTAGTCTTCCTCTTGTTTCTTGTAGAGATGGTGTTTGTGTCGGTTTTGTTCTCAGCAAACATCATCGGGAAAATTTTGACAAAAGTGCCTATTGGCACGCTTCGACCCCTTTGCATGTTGTTCACAGTGACTTGTGTGGTCCACTTTCTTCTCCTTCTTTTTTTTGGTGCAAGTATTTATTAACTTTCATTGATGACTTCTCTAGATGCACTTGGGTTTACTTATTAAAACTTAAGAGTGAAGTGTTTGACAAGTTTTTGGCCTACAAGGCCCTTGTAAAAAAACAATTTGGACATCAACTTTAAAGGTTAAGAACATATAATGGAGGCAAATATGTGAACACATTTTTTACAAGTTACTACACTACACATGGCATCCAAATGCAACACATTGTTCCATATACACCACAACAAAATGGTGTTGTTGAGAGAAAGAATCACACATTAAAAGAAATGGTTAATTGTATGATCCAATCTAAGGGATTAAGTATTAATTATTGGGCGAAAGCCATTAACTGTGCAAATTGCATTGTAAATCACACTCCCACAAAGGATCTAAAAAATATAACATCGAAATAAGTATGGAATAAAATTAATTCAGAAGTAAGCCACTTCTGTGTATTTGGCAGTGTAGGATGGGCTCACATTCCTCATGAGAAAAGGAAAGCTTTACAACCTAAAAGTGTGAAGTGTATTTTTGTTGGATATTCTGAAGATGTCAAAGTTTACAAACTTCTTTAACCTCATTCCAATGAAATTATTATTAGAAGAGATATTAAATTTGATGAAAATCTCTTGGTCTGCGATCCTAATTCATCGTTTGTGCCTTCTTCGGTCTACTAGCCATCTTCGACATTTGTGCCATCTTCTTTTCTTATTATGGTTTCTTATTCTTCAGATGATGATAGTGAGGATGAAAATCCACCTTTGCTTGCTCACCTTCCTCCATATGAGTCCATTGAACATGAACCTGCACTAGCACCACAACTTTCCACATGGGTCTGTTCAACTCGAGAAGAAGTTGATGATCTTGCTAGTGATACTTCATATCAACGTTGGACACGTTCATAGTTCTAGCAAGCCTCCTCTCTTTTGGCTCAAGTTTTAGAGACTCATGATCCATAAACATTTGCATAAGCTTCAGGTTATCTATATTGGGACACAACAATGAATGAAGATATCACTCTTTAATGGTGAACGATACTTGGGATATTGTACCTCTTATGAAAGGAAGAAAACTTGTCAAATGTAAATGGGTGTACATAACTAAGTATGCATCAGATGGAAGTGTTGAAAGACACAAGGCCCGATTAGTTTTCAAAGGGTTCTCTCAAGTTGAAGGCATTGACTATAATGAAACCATTTCCCCCCTCACCAAAATGAATTCCATCCACCTTGTTCTAGACTTTGCAACCTCACATAAATGGGAGGTCCCTCAGATGGATTTCAAATCTGCCTTCTTGCATGGGTATTTACAAGAAGAAATCTACGTGAAAAAACCTCCTAGCTATGTCCATAATGACTTAAGCCTTGTTTCCCACCCTAAGAAATCTCTTTATGGTCTTAATCCTCAAGCTTGGTATGCCAAAATGGACAACTTTCTATTCAGATCACTTATTGATATTATTGAGCCACAGATCAACAATATCACTCTATTTAAACAAGCTCCTCAAGCTTGGTATGTCAAAATGGATCACTCTATTTGAGAACATATCGTGACCGTCATATTTCCTAACTACAAATGCATACTAAAGAAACAAACTTTAAACTAACGACACACTGGAACAAGTTGATCTTAACTAACTCCTAAGTGTCTAAATATCCTAACAACTCAGTAGTATGTTCTCTTAAGTTATTTTCCAATAAATCAAATCAAACAATGTTCCTATTTTTATCACATGTTAATTTATGTGAGATGTCTTAATTCCCTTCAACTGGTGGATCTATTCCTATTAAATTCAACTCAGTTTCTATGGGAATGATATTTAAATACCCATTCTAGTACCTTGGTGATTGCAATCATCAATGACAAGTTCTCTTGTGGTTGATTGTGGGTATATGCCTATGACCCTTGATCAACTAATTCTACAAGTGTTCTACACCAATGCACCTATTCACACTTGCTAAAATGTACTACATACCTTGGTGCACATTATCATCAACAACATGTTCCTTTGCATCTGGAAATGGTATACATCAACAACTTGTGACTAAATGGTTTCTCCCATGTTTGACCTTGGTACATTTATTCACATGGTGTAGATTTATACATTGTGATAGATTTGGATTGAAGATCCTAGTTTGGTGGCATCCCTCTTAAGTGCTACTTCTTGAGTTTAGTTTATAGTACCACCACCATATACAATATTAGTTCTTTGGAGGACTAATTTGATAGTTTCATAGCTCTAGTTGTTCTCCTAATGAACATTAAGTCATAGTTTCACTTTTTATCTACTCATGGCTATGATCTTGATTTTATATGGATCCATTATGTAATATTTCATGGCCATGCTTTTTACACTATTTATTTCAAGGATTCACAATGTACTTGATTTAGTGGCCATGCTTATTTCTACCTGAGCATGGTTATCCCCACCTTAGAGATGAGAGTCATATGATACCTTGTTTTTGTTGGTTCCCTTGGTATGTTGGAATCCTCCTTGGTTTTCCTTTCAAACTCTCTAAATATTTATAATGTATTTTGGCCATCAATTCCCCTTCTACACTCACACAATAGGGGGTATGATACTGATTATTTTCGACAGGAAATGAGAGAGGAGATATAATAAATAAATGTAAAGAGATATCTCGGGTATACAATAATATAAAATAAATGTATCATAGATGAAACCATAAACACAAAGATACAATAATACACAGTTTTCTATTAATGAGCGAAAATGTACAAAGACTGTAAAAATACAGAGTGAAAGACTCGCTAGAATGGTGGCAGCTTATCTCTGAGAAGAGATGTGAAAAATACTCTCATTCGCAAGAAGACGATTTTACAATGAGGCTCCAAAGTCATTTTTATCATAAAGAAAATCCAAAACCCTAACCCCATAAGATGAAAAACCAACAATTTTGTGGACCCCGTTTTGGGTAGTTTGGTGTATCAACTTCCCGGGGGCGTAACTTTGGCATACGATCTCTGTTTGGGGCGCACGATAGCTCGTTGGAAAGGTATCAATGAAGAGATTCATTTATGGGGATCAATCAAAGCCTTTGGATATAATTGAGAATATAGATCCCCAAAAACCTTCATTTAGGCCCTCAAAATGGCCCCGAAAGTTAAAAACAACTAAAAATAGTAAATTGCCAAAATTGCCAGAAAACTGTTTTGAGTCAGTTGGAAAAGGTGGGTGGCCACTGATATCCACCTGGATCAATCCTCCCTCCTTAGTAAGAAATTTTCTCCATTGCGTTGAGTGCCCGGGGTAGAGGGAAAAGCGTTTGTTGAATCTGCATCTTGATGAGTTGCTTGCCTTGTTGGAGAAGTTGTGTTGCTTAGCTTGTTGAAGGTTGTCACGAACCTGTGGTTGGAAGGGTTGGACATTTTTAACCAGTCTGGCTACATGAGATGCATGTGTGCAGAAGGAATCTTTACACTTTGTTGCAATCTTGTCGACCTGCTTCTGTTGGATAGAAGGTGCTTGGGCCAAGGTTGTAGTGGTTGCAACATCCTTTTCTTCACCTTTTGAAAAGATTGTGAAGAAGATGAATTTTGTAGTATGAGATACTACCTTGCAAAACTGTTTAGGTGGAACAATAGTCGGAACTACCTCTAGTATTTTGTAGAGACGACCCCCCAGAGAAACAATGACATTGCGAGGTCGAGACTCATAAACAACATGTCACTTCCACATATATGGTTGGCCCAAGAAAACATCACAGACATCCAATGGGGAAACATCACATAATACCTCATCCTTGAAGGGTTGGATGCAGTATGACAATCAACATTGTTGGCTGACACGAAGATCTCATCCCTGGCGAAGCCACCCGATGTTGTATGGTTGCGGGTGTGGTGTTGTCGGTAATCCCAATTGTTTGACGACCTCTGCTGAGATGAGGTTCTTCTGGCTT
>SNQJ01S0117097.1:3875-20403 GCA_010110895.2 Picea sitchensis
GCTTTACATGCTAACCCTTGCACCTAGCATTGTTGCCTTAGCATCCTAGATTAGATCCCCTCTAACCTTAAGAAATTAAAATTAACTCCTAGAACCTAAATCTAAAACTTATCTAGTAACTAGGGACAACCGCCCTTGGCTTCGCTAGGAGTGAGCCTAGACGGAAGAGGTTCAATTCAAAGTGACAGCGTGGGCTTTGAACCTAGGCATTGTGCCTCCAAGGACACACTAAGTGAGCCAGACTTAGCTCACGTTTGCAAGTGTGTATTAGGACGGCAACAAGCCCCATTCATATGAGGAAAAAACGACTTTGAATCCATAAGCTCAACAACAGCAAGATGAAGCAAAATGAAGACTTCAAAAAAATTCCTTTATAGATCCAAATGGTACAAAAGCCTAGGTAAGCCAAGGAAGGAAAGTGTCGGCCTTAAAGAAGGGTGAAAAGTGTCAAAGAACACTATAGAAGGAAGGTGCAACCCTAGATTAGGGTTTATATCTCTAGAACCCCTAGAGAAACCCTTGAAGAGATGATCCAAGAAAACCCTAGTTATTTACTATAACAAAGATGCTACTAGCCAATAGTTTTTGGATCTGCCAAAAGAATTAAGAGAGTAAGGATCACACCTGCTCCAAAACCATGTTGGGATTTATAAGGGTTTATAGAAGAATCAATGGAACCAAATATCACCCAGATTCTGAGTAGCATCCTCACAAGCACACTGAGAGAGATAGGTCTAGTGCATTAGGGAGAGAGTGAAAAATCCAAGCACAAGTGCTAAAAACAAAAATACAAAAGTGCACCCAAGAGAAAAATGCCAATCACAAGAGAAAAACGCCAAAATTGAGTGCCCTTAGGCTTATGACACTTGGTATTTTAGATCAAGAAGAACAAATGATGAGATGTACAAATGAGAGCTCGAGTTGTGTATTTATATAAGAGGGGGTTATAGGCCCATAAAACAAGGGCATACACCCCAAGAGATTCATTGAACCTGTTGAATTTTTTGAATACTAGACTAGTTTACAACTGCAATAAATAACTAGGATCTCAAGAAGATTAACCAAGCACAAATTACAAAAAAAATAGGTCTACTCATTTCTCCATAGGAAATGCTCTTTCATTTGCACCCAACCATAGGCATCCTCAGGTGCCACCCCCGAGCAGAGCATAGTAGTTATCCTGGGAATCCCTTCTACACAAGGGGAGAAAACCCAACACCTTTTCTTATAGAGAAGATCCATGCCAAAGACAGAATAACCAAGAACAAGTTCTATTCACTAGAGCAAACCAATAAGAAGAATCAAACAATACTTGTCTCAACATGGAGAGAACTCAGCAATGTAAACCCTAGCCAGAGTGCTAGAACACTAGTCCACCTCTAGCGCACCACCAAGACTAAGAGATATAAGACTTGCACCTTCCTTCCTTCAACAGTTGCAGTTGCAGCTACAACTGCAACTCTCTTCCAAACTTGCGCTATGATATGTGAGAGAGTGCATCAAATGAGAAGGGTGCCACCCTTATTTATACTAATCTGACCAGTGAACTTTTCCAATGGGGCCGACCTGTCCTTTCTGGAAAATATATTTACTTTATCTTTTTCTGGCAAGCCGACTTGACTTCTGGAGCAATATATGTCTTCTGGGGCTTCTTTAATTCTTTCAATGGTTTTCCTTTGACGTCTTGGCATCTTCTTCTATAAGAAAGGTTATCTCCAAGTTGAATACCTCCCGCAGCTACCAGAAACATCAACACTCCCTCTTAGCTAGGGAGGTATTCTCCATGATGTTTTTCCTCTGGTTCTCATAGCCTCACAAGACTATGCCATGGTCCTCCGAGCATGCCATGGTCACGCAAACCATGCTACTGGTAGCATCATCATGTTGCACATGGTTACAACCAATGTGGACCTTTTCTAGGGCCTCATCACCACTAGAATACACTAGGACCTACTCACCCGTAGTGTGGCACTAGAACCTACTCGCCTGTAGTGCATCATCAAGGACCTACGTGCCCATGACGTGTCCACTTGGTCAACTCCCAAGGGACGTGTCCCCATGGTCTACTCCCATGGGACATTGGGTGCCACCCTAGGACAACTTGTCACTACTCTGACAAGTGTCATGCTCAACTCCATCTCAGAAGAGCGTTCTCCAAGTCGACCCAGCCCGATATGGGGAGACGATCAGGGGCATCCCCACAAATCGACCCAACCCATCCCCCTGGGGAGAAGACCCGTCTCAGGTCGACCCATCCCAGCACAACTGAGGACAAGAACCGTCATAGGTCAACCCAACTCAGTCCATCGGGGAGAAGACAGGGAGAAGGCACAACACACGTGCAGATCGAACCAGCACACTGCCCTGGGGAGAATATCTGGAGAGTGTCCTCATAGATCAACCCAACCCACTACTTTGGGGAGACGACCTGGAGAGATATCTCAACCACATGGGTTACAACCCAAAGATCACTGGGCACCAACCCAGTACAACTTATCAGTCCATCGACGAGTATCATCATAGAAGAATGTCTCACGAAGATGCAATCATCAATACTCCCTCTTAACGAGAGGGGAATTCCACTCCAAGTTTATCACGGAAGTACTCGAAATTCAACTTGGCAAGAGGCTCGGTGAGAACATCTGCAATCTTCTCATCTGTAGGAAGGTACTCCACTAGTACTGTCTTCCTCTGCACCATATCTCGAATGTAATGAATCATGGTGGGATCCAATATCTGATCAGACAATCCTGGAAGGATCTTCCGAAGCCACACTGCTTCGCATACTGCCATACATACTGCAATGTACTCGGTTTCTGTGGTGCTCAACCATAGAAGTCTGTTTCCTGCTACACCAGGAAACCACGATAGATCCAAAATTGAAGCAACACCCTGAGGTGATCTTCCTGTCAACTGCACTCCCTTCCTAATCTAAATCGGCATATCCCTGCAGTCTCATGTCAACATTGGAAGCATGTCTCAAGCCATATCCAACTGTGCCTTGCAAATATCTCAACACATGCTTCACAACCACCCAATGTATCTGCCTTGGCTGACTCATGAACTAGCTAAGTGCATTCACTGCATAGAAAATAGCATGTCTGGTGTTAACCAGATACATCAATGATCCAATCAGTTGTCTGTATATGGTCGGATCAATCAAGTCTGTATCAGAAGAAGACTCACTCGGCTTCTTCAGATTCATCACCATTGGTATGGTCATGGACTTACAGTCCAATATTCCAAATCTCCTCAAGATCTCAACTGTGTACTTCCCCTGACTCAGGAAGATCTCATTAGTTCTCTGCCACACCTCAAGTCCCAAGAATTAATGCATCATTCTGAGATCCTTCATCTCAAATTCAGAAGACAACTCATGCTTGCACCAAGTAATGAGATGCTCTGCTCCTGTGAGAAATAAATCATCAACATACAGGATCAAAATCAGGGACTCACCATCAGCAATCTTATAGTACAGGTTGGCATCAACAACACTCTTGTTGAAACCCAAACTCATCAGGTATCCATCAATCCTTGCATACCAAGCACGAGGTGCCTGCTTGAGTCCATATGGGGCCTTCTTCAACCTGCACACATGGGACTCCTTCCCATGGATCACGAAACCATATGGCTGCTCAATATACACCTCTTCCTCAATCTCGTCATTTGAGGAAAGTTGTCTTCACGTCCATCTGATGTAATCTCCAACCCAAGGCTGAAGCAAGTGCAATAATCGTCTGAATGGAGGTATATCGAGCAACAGGAGCAAAGGTCTCCTCATAAAATATTCCCTCCACCTAAGAGAATCCTCTGGCCACAAATCTCGCTTTGTGCTTCTCGATGCTCCCATCAGTTGCATGTTTTATCTTATAAATTCACTTGGAAATCACCATAGACTTCCCTTTGGGTCTCAGAACAATATCCCACACATCATTCTTCATGATGGACTGATACTCCTCCATCATGGCATGTCTCCATACTGGTTGATTGGATGCCTCCTCATAATAGGAAGGCTCAGAATCAATGATGTGGCTCATATATGCAACATAGCTCAAGAATCTATGAGGTCTCTTACTTTCTCTGAAAGTGCCATGAGGAGAGCATATCTCTCTTCCTCCTGCAGAGTCTGATGAGACCAGGCAGGCCTCTGCCGACCTACTACAATATCTCTAGGAACATCAACATGATGTACTGGAACAACTGGATCAACATGCTCAACTATCTCCATGGGCAACTGGCTCCCTCTGAACTATTGAAGGGTGAGGGGGAGAAGACACCATCTCCTCCTCTGTCTCACTGTCAATCTACATGTGATATCCTCTAGATCGCCTGAGGCTACCTCCTCAAAGGAAACATCCTTGCACACTTCAATTTGTCTCTGACCTGGGATGTAGATTTGATATGCCTTCGACGATTCACGGTACCCAACAAATGTACCATTTTTGGCTGAAAGGTCTAACTTCGTCCTTTTCTCCTTGGATACTTGAATGTAAACAGGACACCCAAATATCCTAAAGTGTCCACCCTGTCACTGTAACCAACTTGTCACAGTCACTGCCACTGTCTCATCCATGAGACCAAATCCACTCAAGGAAGCAACTGTCATAGGCCCACACAAATATGAATGCACAAAGTCCAAGATCCCCTTGGATCTACTGTCACTGCTTGAAAAAGATTCCTTGGCATTCATTCCAAGAGCACAACCTCTATAAATTCCATCATGCTCAACACAGAGTTGTGGAAACCCTGTCACCATCTTCCCTAGGACTGAAGAGCTCTATAATGCAAATGAGCAAGTCTCCTATGCCATAACTGGTTGAACTGCCAATCTGTACAAACTCCGGTCAGAATGCTTCATGTCTCAAACCAGAGATCATCTAATAAGTTGTCTTCTGCAACCGTCACTATAGCTCCCTCTCAGAGCTATCACTAGCGACATGCCTCAGAGGTAAGCTGCCCAAAACAAGAAAACAATAACAACATTTCCATGGCAACCTCCATGGATTTTAGCAATATAACCTACCCGGAATAGACAACAAAACAAGAATATCTCCTAGAGGGGAGATAAACAAATGCATCTCTAGTATTATGTGGTTAGTATAATGATCATAACTCCAATAGATCAAAAACATAAGATCGCAATGGTGCCACAGCATCTAGAGGCATATAAAAGATAATCAAACCTGGAGGGTGCATTGTTCCTTTGAATGTACTGGATCTGAGATCCCTCTGGATCTAAGTTGTTGCTTGGACAAAATTCCCTTCTCCTGCAAACACCCTCATGATAATGATATAAATTAACATATACAAGTACATACCTCCGGCAGCAACGACAAACAACAACACCATCCGACAACAGTGACAAACCCGAAAACTTCAAAGTGCTCCAACTTGCAATCTGAAGGTAGCAAGTGATGCGCTGGACTAAGGAGCACTTGATTGTGAAGAAAATAGGCCCAACAATCAAGGGAAAGTGCTAAAACTAGCTTGACAGGAAAGGGTGGGGCCGTTGTAGTCACAAGTGCAGTTGCAGAAATGCATCAAGAAGGTAGCGGCTAGCAGAAGAGGTGCTAGAGAAGCTTGTGCAATGGCTTCTTCAGGAACACTGCTCTGATACCATGTTGAATTTTTTGAATACTAGACTAGTTTACAAATGCAGTAAATAACCAGGATCTCAAGAAGATTAACCAAGCACAAATTACAAAAAAAATAGGTCTGCTCGTTTCTCCATAGGCAATGCTCTTTCATTGCCACCCAACCATAGGCATCCTCAAGTGCCACCCCCCGAGCAGAGCATAGTAGTTATCCTGGGAAACCCTTCTACACAAAGGGAGAAAACCCATCACCTTTTCTTATAGAGAAGATCCATGCCAAAGACAGAATAACCAAGAACAAGCTCTATTCACTAGAGCAAACCAATAAGAAAGAATCCAACAATACTTATCTCAACATGGAGAGAACTCAGCAATGTAAACCCTAGCCAGAGTGCTAGAGCACTAGTCCACCTCTAGCGCACCACCAACACTGAGAGATATAAGACTTGCACCTTCCTTCCTTCAGTAGTTGCAGCTGCAACTGCAACTCTCTTCCAAACTTGCACTATGATATGTGAGAGAGTGTATCAAATGAGAAGGGCGCCACCCTTATTTATACTAATCTGACCAGTGAACTTTTCTAGTGGGGCCAACCTATCCTTTCTGGAAAATATATTTACTTTATCTTTTTCCGGAAGGCCGACTTGACTTCTGAAGCAATACATATCTTCTGGGGCTTCTTTAATTCTTTCAATGGTTTTCCTTTGGCGTCTTGGCATCTTGTTCTATAAGAAAGGTTATCTTGAAGGTGAATACCTCCCGCAGCTACTGGAAACATCAACATAACCTACATATCAAGCTTCACTAAGTGATCCTTAACCATAAACATAGTATGCAATAAATGAAACAAAATGTGTCCTTAGCCATAATTACAAGTACATAATGATACATATGAATGGGCCAATGGCCACATGTATAATTTACACTAATATTTCCAACAAAAATCCTTGGAAATAGGACAATGGTATACATGGTCCATTTTGCTAAAGGTATCACATAGAAATCAAGTACAACTCAACAAACTCTAAACCAGTATGCAAGAGGCTACTTTCACAAGCAAATCTAGAAGGCCCTTCTTAGTGAAGTATTCGGTCACCGAGTCAAATCACCTACCTTTCTATACCAGCATGGTGCTAGGAGGGACCATTGGGCATCCTTTTAATAAACCTTACAGTTGAATGTTTCACTTCTGGATTCAAATTAGTGCATTGAGGCTATTTCAAGAATGCAGAACCTTGTTCATTGCTTCCAAATGGGTTAGGTTGGACCTTATGGCGGGAAGATGTTGTAAACAAAACAACAAAGTTTCTTGGGGCTCTAAGCTAAATATCAACACCTTGGAGACCAACTTGGCCATACTTGGAAGGAATTGGAGGATATCTCTTCAATCTGGAAAAGTAGAATTGGGTTGGAATTTTAAAGCATCACCTCAGAGTTGTTGAGGAATATGGAACCAAGAGAGCTAAAATCAAGGCCATGATAAACTGGGATCAATCTGCACAAAGGCATGCAGATCATAATTTCTACATTTTTCTCTCTTTGATTTATTTTTCATTATTCCTTTGTCATTCCTTTTATCAGTTTTTGTCTCTATACTTATTCTATCATAACATATCATCATCCCTTTAGATTTCTATAGTAACACTTCTAGGGTGCAATAAATTGAAAAATAATAAAAGAACATTTACCCCAAGCCCAACAATGAAACAAATATATCAATTTACACTAAACTAAATGGAGTGTCATAACCGAAAATCTGTTTTATGTATATAAAGTTTCTACAAAGAAGAGACTACAAACCAAGTAATAGGAACCTTCCAAGGTGACTGGAAAATAAGGAAATATCAGATCTCTTCGCATTGCCTTCCACTTAAGTTTGTAGAGTAAGAATGCAGAAGGCAAGTGCAAATTGCATGCAAGTGGGACAATTTTCAAGGACTTGGACATACATATGTGAATTACATATACACTTATATATTTGTGATCCATAGACAAAAATCAATTGATTGAAGGTACACAAATATTTGTTTAGTAACCTGAGCAGAGCAGAAGCAGGTAGGCTCATCATCGACCCGGGAGGTGGACAACAAGTGAAGCATACATGAGGCCTGGGGCAGATCATGATAATATAGCAGACACATCAGATTTGTACAAGGGCTCATTCCAGCAACAGAGTCAAAAATAAAAAGGCTAACGCTCACCAAAATCATTCGCAGATGCAAGGCCATGCTAAATTTGTTTGAATGTTTAAATTTTATTCAATTGGCCCGAGATTATAATGGACAGGCAGACACAATAGCAAATCCTATCATATTACTTGAAGAGGGACAAGTTTCCATTGCAAATAATGATAAATATTCAACTCATCACTCATGGCATGTGAGAAAATTTCACAAGAATAAGATCATTCAAAGACTAAAGAAGATTGTGGCATTGCAAAAGATCATGACTTTCTGATTAGCCATTCCCCACAAGTCACTGTCATCTAGCTCAGTTCAACTTCTTTTGAAGGTGAGATGAGGGGTATCTTTGTCATTGTTCCTCCATTACTTTAACTTCAGCTGTTCTGTTTTTCTCCAAAGTTCTACTTGTGCATGCCATGTCTGCTCCTGATCTAGAGAAAATGGCACCACACAGACTCTACTCATCTAACCCTCCTTATGGAGGAGGTTTGGAACCCAAGAAGCCATGCAGAAGCCCTAAGGGCTTTCATGGATGCTCAAGTAGAGAGTACCGAGAGAATTTCTAGAATAAAAAGAGGCCATCAAAGAAATTTGGCAACAAGATATGAGCAAGCAACAGCACAGTGTTCACCACCAATGAACCAACATAGAATTGAACCTGGAATGGATGGAAGCGATGCTTGACAGGATGGAGAAAAACAAGGTAACAAAAGCTGGCTCCTCCTAGACAGCTCCATGACAATTCTCAGGATCCCTACCATAGGAACAAGTTGGGTCCAAGTGTGTTGGGATTTTTGAACGGATTTGGTAACCTTGTTGTCCAATAGAAAATTAGGTAATGTATTGCACATAATAATCAAAACCACAACTACATGAGAATACCGCTATAGGTATAATTGTTACCCTAGAATGAGGGTGAAAATTGCTGTGATCCCTCTAACTAATATAAGGAGCCACTTGTATAAGTGCATAGTATGTCATCCAGGAATGGGGCGTACATTAGGAATCAGTTAGTAATTAGTATATATAGGAGATTATGTTAGCCACTCACATACATGGATGTATATGATTATTTAATATTGTTACATTTTGGAGTTATTGGGAGATACTCTGTTATTTCTTAGGAGTGTTGTGCAACTCTTCACCATTATTGTACTTTGGAGCTATGCTCACCCATCTTTATTTGGCACATTTGGTATTTATGGTGTTATATGGATAAAAAAGAAATTGCAAAAAAGGATGAAGAAATATCCAAGCTACAAAACCATATGCCATAAACAAAACCTCCTGAGTTTAGAAGAAGAGAAAAAACTGCAAACAGAGGCAAACTTAAAGACCATATATGAAGAGACTACCATAAAAATTGAGAAAGCCCTAAATATAGCCAAAGACAAGTTATAAATGAAAGCAAGAATTGTAGGACAGTAGAATCCAAAAAATTGTATGACATTTAAACTTCAACAAGAAAAGGAAGAATGTATAAAAGGCCAATGAAAAATATTGCAGGAAGTTGATCTCCAACTAGAGGAGGTGAAGTATGGAAGTGAAAACTAGAAGAAAATGATCAAAATTCTCTATGAAGTGAGTAGGGATGTAGAACAAGGACAAAAGATAGAACATGATAACATAGTAGAACTGTAGAACTGCATATTGAAGATAAATGGGATCAAAGAGAAGCAAAACTTGCAAAGGCGGAACCATTTTGAGATCCTCATTACCAGAAAAGACTGCAAGCTACACAAAAAGGCATGCATCGACACCAGCTTTTCCAAGGAAGCAAATGAAGAAAACATGGATACACATGGAATCAAAAGGACAACTATATGACCGCCTACTACCAAGTATAAACAACTAACAACTATATAGACATATGTAGAATCGAAGACCGAGTAAACATATTAAGATGGGCTATCAAAGGTTAACACCAATAAATATTTCTTATGTGTTGATAGATAATCAAGACCCTGACATAACCAGTGCTGTCCATTAGGATGATATTCTGAAAGCATTTATCAGGACCCTGACATAACCAAACTATCTACGATAATTTTTATTATCTATGATAACCAAACACGAAACATGAACAGAAAAGCAACCTAAAATCTATGATACTGTTCAATAAGAAAATGATTGAACTATTTGGCACCTACCTACCTACCTTAACTGACAAAATTCATGACCAATCAGTGTAATCAAATAGCTGGTGTAACCAGTGATGAAATCCATCTACCCTATTAAATTTCTTCTTATGCTCAACTACCAGACAGGACAAGAACGTTGTTGAATGTAACCCAAAACAACATGATTGTTCACACATCTTTCCCAATAATAAAGAAATAGAAGACCCAAGATTGTTCTGAACTGTGTTGAAATTCACTAGAGATAGTGCCAGAATCGAATGGAACCAACACAAACCCTGAATCTGCAATAAAGAGAAATTAAACCAGCACTAGAGTAGCCCAACTCTTGAACAGAAATCAGCCAAGAAGGGCACAACCCTAGAGAGAAACCCATGAACAAGAGATAGTGTAACACTTGAAGGTGCCCTTAGGCAAATCACTGCAATAAAAGACGAATAAGAATCACTTGTGATTAATTGCAAGGTAAAAGTCCTTCAACATGTAAAAACCCTGATCTAAAGCTTAAGTTACTAATAAAAATGGCAAGGCCCTTACTACATAAAAACTTAAAAGGGCCTTTTACAGATAATGAAATATTATACTACAAAGACATGGGGCAGCAATATTAATTCAAAATCATAAGCTTACATACAAAACAATTCATGTACATAGAGTGTGATGCCTAGCAAAAGTGTTGTGGTTCGGTACACATCATGATCCATGAATAGAAAACCTGAAGCATTGTACACTATGTTTGAAAGATTGAAACTCCCTTTAAATTCAAATGCATGGGATGTAGTGCTAAATTATATCTATAAGGTGCATTTGGCCAATGAGCATTAACCCGAAGACATCTAACAATTCATTTAGCAGCAAGCACCAATCTTTGGGTGAGTATATCTATCAGTTGCAAGCCCGCTTCATCTTTCTCCAACGAGCGAATTTCCCATGATACTAAAAGAAGACCTCGTTTCCCTCCCGAGTTGCCCCAAAGGTAATTGTGGGCCAAGAATCTTGTTATGAACTATTACAATTGTGGTTTTGTTTTCAGCATTTTGTGATAACTTGCATGCCTGGAAAAGATGGGTTTGATCTCATAGGTAAAATGCAATCTATGGACTGCATCCATGACCACATCAGCTCCACTTTCATAGATTCATGATAGTATTCAACACTAGTGGAGAATGCAGTCACAGAAATAAGCCGTCTTATCATATTGACTAATAGAGTAAAGATTTAATTAGTGTTTTATTCGATGTACTTGCCTTCAGTGGTTTAAAATCAATGAAGAAAGCTGCAATTAACAGCTGTTTATCTTGTCTTGTTTCATTTATAAGGTATAGTTGAATTATATTGTCAACCTGTCATGAATATGAAAAACTCCAATTTCTTCGACAAAAGGGGAATTGTTATTAAAAATGCTTACATTGATATGCTCAAACAAGTGATGTCAAAGAAACTCACCAGCCTTGACCAAAAGGAGGCAGGGGAATCTTCCAATTTGAGCCTCGAAGAACTGCACTTGTGAACCTGCAAACCAAATACATGGAGGCAGTCAATAGGCGATCCGAAAACAATTTATTGACGTAATTAGAAAACATAACTAAAGACGAACAAGTCTGTGAAGCGATGCCATTGATTGAATCTATTTGAGATGTTCCTCCCTTTAACATCAGGGGGTATATTACAGGCTATATTTTTCTCTTCAAAGATGCAAACTCCATGGATGATGATAATTCACTCAAGTGTGTTAAAAAAGGAAAATGTCCATTGGCAACCCATTAATTTATATGATTCCCCATGATAGAAGTCCAAATGTTCTACCACCACCTTCCCATATAAATGGGATGCCATAGTCTGATTTTATTTATAAGGTAATGTTCTTATTGCAGTGAGTGAAAGATTTTATGACGGTCATACGTTATGTATGCTTTTCACTTTATATTCATGCTCACTTTACCAATTATTCAACTCAGAAGCTAAGAATCCAATAACAGAATTGCAACCTGGATGCTAGGAAGGCGAAAAATAGTAGTGACAAAAACATCCCGGGCTCTTTTATGAAAAGAGGAGGAATACTCTTTGACTTATATTGAAAAAATCTTATAAACAAATAAGGACGATAAAGGGATCCATCTACCACTATCCCCGCACGCTGCCTGATTTAATCAAATGTCCAATAGAATTTATCACCCGTATGTCACAGTAACACCATACCCTGGCCCCTTGCTATAAATGATATAAACCTATTTTCTTTATGTTTGTGCAGTGAATTATACGTATAAGTACAAAATACGATAGCAAGAACCAAAATCTAATTAAACCGTCACTCATCTTCACTTAGCTCACTTGACAAACAATACATACTATTTACCCACCCTCAGCCTGTCAACAAAAATGACGTTCTCTCATAATATGCATTCTATTCTACGGTTTCACAAATGGACGAGATGTCAAGAGTGACGGTTTTTATTTTTTCAACTGTAAAATACGTTTAAAATGGAAAATACTGTGACTGAAAATTGCAGGTCAGTAAAGGCGATCAATCAGATTTCCATGTGTTGGTGTCCATCTTACTGTGTATTGAATTTAGATGGTGCATTGGATGGATTGAATATGGATAAAACTTGGGACTCATATGTGAGTTGAAGTAGATTTCATATCTGGGTTCATACATTGAATTTAAATTTAGATGATGCATTGGATATAAAAACTTGGGACTCATATGTGAGTTGAAGTAGATTTCATATCTGGGTTCATACATTGAATTTAAATTTAGATGATGCATTGGATATAAACAGCAACACACAATTGAGATGGGTTTATACATTTAATTTAAATTTAGATGATGTATTGGATGCATGGAATATAAACAGCAACACAATTTAGGCATGCAGTGAATATAAACACCAACACATACCCATTTAAATCTAAATTTAGATGGTGTATTGGATGCATTGAATATAAACAGCAACACAATTAATTTAGATGGTGCATTGCCTGCATTGAATACAAACACCAACACATACCCATTTAAATCTGAGTCTGATATGTACCTTAGATGGATATCATACTTGGGTTTAGAGAGGGTCTGTGCTAATATCCATATTCAATGCAGCAAATGCTCACCATCTAAATTCAATGCTACATGAAATGCAGCAAATGCACACCATCTAAATTCAATGCTACATGACATGGGCAAAAACCCTTGGGGAGCTCAAACATGCATCTCAATTTATCAAATATTATATAACTTTTAACTTTGCAATATTGAAGTGTTATGTATTCAAAAATTGCAATTTCAGTAATGAAAAATTGAAATTTTAAAAAATTGCAATTTCAGTAATAAAAAATTGAAATTTAAAAAAAAAAAATTGTAATTGAATAATGCTATAAATTTAAAAACTGCAATTTCAACAAATCTTTTATAACCAGATTTCTAAGATTGAAAAAAAAAAAAATCCAAATCTTATAATGTCCTTTTCCTTTAACGAAAATAGTTTGGAAGATTGGAAGAGAATAGAATGTTTGGCCTTTTCCTTTTAACAAAACCAAAGAAAATAGATTGGAAGAGAATAGATTAGAAAAGTGACAATTGGTGAATACTCACCTGAAATTAATCCGCTTAGGGGAAGCAACCTGGATGGTTGAGGAAACAACAAATGCTCCAGAGGGAGGGAATGTAATTACATTGTTCAAACTGCCCTTCTCAACGTCTATGGCCTGCAGAATGTCTCCAACTTTGGTGCCAAAAACATGGGCTTTCTCTACAATGAACAGCTGTTCTTTCTCTGTAGTCCATAGCATTCTCCAAGTAGCAGACAACGATGAAGCATCCGTAGTAACAGAGTCTTCTCCAAACACAGAGAGAGCATCGATTGCCTTGGTTATTTGGGAACACTTTGATGAGTTGCCCTGCGTTTTCAGGCCACGGTCTTCGCCTGCAATCAGATTCAGCAAATCGTCTCTCGCTAGAAGCGCTTCGCTGCTCGTTGTTCGTGCTGCGCACTTTACTCTCGACTTGTTCTTCCCGTTGGCACGATGAATAATCCCACTTGGTATTCTGCTATGTCCAACTGAAGCATCGATTTTGAGAGCCATAGCCAATGCCATCGTTTCCATAAATGAATGAATTATGAGTGTTTTTATTATTGTTATAATTATATTATGTGATTATGGTTCTTTTTGGATACCGGATATGGTTTACAAATATCACATGGTTCTTTCGAAAAACACACTTTCCCAATCAAATCATAGCCTTCATATCCATTTTCAATTAGGTGTTCCTACGCTTTAGCAAGTCTCATATATATATATATATATATATATGCTATGTGGATTAGGATGGGATATATAGATTCATTTTGATGTGGAGTTTATTACATTTAAAAAATATTAGAGAAAAAATAAAATTTAGATAATTTATATAACCATGTGTAGTTAAATTAAGATATTTGTACAGTTTTTATTAAAATATAGAGTTAAATGTATTTATATTAATACAATCACATAATTAAAGGTGGTTGATATACATCTATCCATGTTATTAATTAAAAAAATTGAAAAATTGTGTTGTTTGACTTATATCAACCACCTTTAATTATGTGGTTGTGTTAGTTGATGACCAATATTGCTAGAGAGGATTTGTAGATTTCTAAATTAAAATTTTAATATCAATAATATTAAAGTATATATGATATTTGACTAAGTTGACTATCTTTGACTATGATTTTGGTTGATTTTGTTTGACCATGTTTGACTATGGCTGACTTTAGTTGGTCATCATCGACAATGATTGGATATGGTTGACAATTATTGAATATGACCAACTATATTTGACTATGGTTGACCATAGTTGATTACAATTGGCTTTGGTTGACTATGGTGACCATGGTTTAGAATCATTAACAATGGTTGACCATGGCTAACCATGTTTGAGTATGGTTGACCATAATTGACTATGGCTCGACATGATTAACTATGTTTGACTATGATTGAGTATGGTTGAATATGGTTTGATAATGATGTTTGGATATGGTTGACTTAGCATGATCATTTTTTGCTATGGTTGACTATGATTGACATTGATTGACCATGGTTGCCTATGGTTGATCATGTTTGACCATGCTTAACTATATTTGAATAGGGGTGGCTATGGTTTACAATGGTTTGATCATAGTTGACTAAAGTTAGTTATGTTTGACTACAGTTGACTTTAGTTGACCATGATTGACTTTAATTGGCCATGGTTAACTGTGATTAACTATGGTTGACTAAGGTTTGATCATGGCTAACTATGGTTATTTATGGTTGACCATGTTTGACTATAGATAATCATATTTGACTATGGTTGACCATTATTATGGTTATAGTAAACATTACTATGTTTTATATGATCCATACTTTACATAATATAAGAAGTGTTAAACTATTAAATCATTTATTTCAAAAGCAAAGTGGATTATGCCAACCAATTTAACATTCCAAGATTAAATCTCCGTAAAAAAAACATGGACTCCATTATACAACAAATTATATGTTATTTTAGATATCATCTCTAATATCACATCACTCACAAAAATATTTGTTGGGAAGTAGATTGCCTTTTGAATAATTTGATAATTCAAAAGATGAGAAAAAATGATAGAAATGCTCTCTTATCATATATATATATATATATATATATATAGTCAAAGATAGTAGACATTATTGTTATTTGGATTTTAAAGGAGTGTGATTTGGTAGAAGATTGGCCTAGCATAAGGTGACATGGATTACTTAGGTCAATTCATTGATGAGGTGATATGGATCACTTAGGTCAACTCAATGATGGACATGCTTGAACACACTTGATGATATATCAATATTTCTTGTCCCTTGCGTTTAAGCTTGTAATAAACTGTATACTAAAGTTTTTGTGTCGAACAAGAGGCATCCATATCAAGTCCATGTTAGAATTAATGATTAATTTAGGGATTGGTTTGGAGTTGGTTGAAGATTTGTAGGAGTTGTTGAGATATTCTCTCAACCTCCATAGCTATGTTTGGGGTAAGTTGAATCTGAGTTCAACTATATATGTACGTATGTATGTGTGCAATATGATAAGGTAATTGTGTGTGAATACTGTGTGCCTCTGCTCTCATGAATTTTAACATGGTATCAGAGCCAGAGTAATGTTGGCTTGATTTCCTCACGGGAAGGCCAGATATCGGTGAGAACAATGATAGAGCCGTAAAGATGCGTGAGAGAAAGGAAGTTGCACATAAGAGACTGTTGCCCATAAAGGATTCGATTTCTGAAATGACTGATTGATAAGATTATCGTTGCACATGAATATCGCTGCCCAGATATTCATTGACTGATTGATAAGATTAATGAACAAGAGAACGCCATGTTGCCGCTATGTTAAACCTACATCTCAGTGTGAATTGCAGACTTGTGAATTCGTGGATTTCTCCTCAAGATCTGATCTACTCTTTCAACGATCTGTTGCTTGAGTGTATTTAGAATATTGAACAGGAAGATGAATTTGTTAAATAACTAAAGTTGTTTTGTAGCCATCTGCACGTACATGGGAGGCAACTTGAAAAGGGCCATCCAAAATTTTGCTTGTGCCACACGGTGGAACATT
>SNQJ01S0117097.1:30359-46190 GCA_010110895.2 Picea sitchensis
AATGTAATGGGATTATTGTGTTTTATAATTTTCTAGGAATATTTGAATTTGAATGATTTATAATCAAATATATACAATTGACAAGTTAACACTTCTCCTTAAAAAAGTTGAATTAAAAAAACTATAAAATATTATTTTTGAAAAGAAAATGTGGAAATAGTTATTAGCAAAAAAAAATTGGGTAATGTTATCTCACCATAAATGTAGCGAAAAAAAAAAAAACCTATGAATTGTGACATTATATCACTATGAAAGATAAAAATGTTTTTAAAAACCACTTTAACAAAAGTAGTGATATTGGTACCACCACATATTGTAGTGACCACATATTAAATTAGGGGAAAATTTCCATATTAAATATCATTTTTAAAAAATTGAGAGTTTTAGTGAAGTAGATAATTGCGTTCAATACTGATTTTTTTTAATAACTTTAAAAAAAATGTGGTGATACCAATATTAATATTATTCAAAAAATAAACGGAACATATGTTAGAGAACCTCTTCAAAAACATTTTTACATCGAAATTGAAAAAGTTTTAAAAAACAAATTGGAAAAAAATAAACGGAACATATTTTAGAACCTCTTCAAAAACATTTCTACATTGAAATTGAAAAAGTTTTAAAAAATAAATTGGAAAAAAAGTAGTGAAATGATGGCACCACTTTTTGATATGGAGACAAATATTAAGAAATTTTGACTATATTAAATGGTTTTGGGTTTAGATTTTTCATTTTGAGGTAGTAGTTATTGTTTAATAGGTAATCTTAACACACTACAACACTTAATATTGTTTACTTATATTTAAACTAGAAATAATTCATTTTTTGAATTATGAATAAAGCAAAGAGGATATCTTATGGCTAGTTCACTATAAATTGATTATGGTTGATTTTAGTTAAATTTGGTTGAGTATGGTTTACTGTGGTTGACTCTCGTTGAGTGTGGTTGAATGTGGTTGTTGGTGAGTGCAAGCTAATGATGGTTGTTATCCCCATTTTGTGGGATAACTAAGGATATCATGTCTCGAGGCCCTCAAGCTGCAGATATGGAGTGTCGAGAGACTACATGACCAACAATGTCCACTTGCACATACATAAGCCCGCTTCATCACCACTTTTGATCCATTTGTCAGCACATCCACCACACTAGCTGGCTTCTGAAAGGAATCGAGCCTTGCTCAATGAGGTACAAGTCAGGTACTGTGGTAAGGGTCATTTCAATATTTGAGGAATTTTGAGTATGTTGTATCTTAGACTGCTTTAGATTTCATGACATATGATTGGACATTATGCCTTTTTCCCCGTTTCACCTTGGTCGTTGATATTGTGCCCTAGTAAGTGGTCTTCCTTGTGAATGGGTTTTCTACTAGGAACTCCCTTGAAGAGATATTGTACCATTCCCAACCATACTTACCACTTTCCATCACCTAAAACCCCCCATTTCCTTGTCTCTTGGGATTTTAGGGTGTATTGACCCAAGAAGGGGTTGTCCCTCATTCCATGGGAAGAAGAGGTTGAAGGCCCAGAGGGATTGTTGTTGGCTAAAAAGATAAAATCCTATATATAGACCTTCCAGATGCTTTTCCCAGGGATCCCCCGAGAAAGCAATGAAACACTTCTCTGTAAGAAAAAGGGGGACCCACAAGAATAAATGATAGTGAATGCTTAAGGGGTTAGTTGGAGGATAGGAGGTCTCATCACGAGCCAACCTATCATGATCATGGGTATCTAGTGGTATGACATTACCATCATCTGGCCACCAAGCCAGGGTAGTGGCTCTCAGTTACACAATTGAGAGAAATGGGGTCTCATCACGAGTCAACCTTCACATTTTTGCAAGGAATTTGTGAGTGACATTGTCATTATCTTGACACCACGCCAGGACAGTGGCCTTCAACTCATCCTTTAAAACATTAAATAAACAAAGAATGGCAAGAGGACGGGCTTGGAAAAAGTGTATTGAAAACGAAGATGTCACACACCCTTTACAAAGGCACCCATGAATGCGACACTACAACCCCTTATATGTCATGAACCCCATGCCCAATGAGTCTTGATCCATGACCACTTCATCTACTTCACATGGATTAGAGAGGGATCACTTGGGAAACACTCCTTGACCTAGGAAAAGCTATACCCAATAGGACACCTCGTCAACCCTCCCATACCCAAGCTTGGCAAGTTTCATAATGTCTTTGAGCACTTACTTGTTTGACCGGGTAATCTTTGATGCACATGATTAGGTGGCTCATTTATTGATTTGATTTACTCATCGTGATATTTTGACTTGATATCCTTGGAGGGCATGCTTATTTGTCTTTGCAAGACCTAGCTAGTGGATAGTTTTGGAAGAATAAGCCTAGCTTGGGCTTCCATGTGGCTTGAAGCCCACAGGTTGGTTGCCAAGGGCCTGCATGCTATATCACGATGACTTGCCTTTGGGGGCCTAGAAGACATCATGGATGACATGACCTAGCCCTCACATGCCAAACATTTTTCCCAGGAGAGGGAAAACGTCACTTTTAGAGGCTTGACGTCACCTAGAGGGCTAGGGTTTGGTGGTGAAGGTGTCTCTTGATGACATGTGGCACTTTTGAAGGAAGGAAGCTTGAAGACCATTAAGAGAGGATTTGGAAGAGTGACAAGTGGCCTTTGGAGGTCTAGCCATGCATCTATTACCCCGACAACTTCTTCAAAGTGACAAAATGTCCCCTAAAGGGGTGACGTCACCTTATTCTAGGGTTTATTTTGTGTAAAAGTGAATTTTAAGATGAATTGTTTAATATTATTTTGTTGCAAGGGGTAAGATAAAGGTTGTGGACTCCTTATCTTATGTTTTACCCTTGCTAATGTGGACAAACTATGTGATAGATGTTTTGTATAAATAGAGATCATAAGATCTCACTTCGAATCATAACTCTCCCATTGTGAAGAGATACCGACTGAAATTTTCACTACCCTTGAGGCTTTTTGTTATCTTGTGCTATGATATGGTGTTTCTTTGGTTATGGAGTTGATGATGATGATGTGATAGCTATTGGAGGTCTTTTATAGCTATTGTGGTGGTTATCTTGGCATGCTATGGTTTCTCTTGTTGCAATTTGGATTGGTAAGCTTTTTACTTGTTGATATCATTTGTAATTCAAGCTCAAGGTTGATTTTTATAAGGCTAGGTAGGGAGAATAAGTGCATACACCCCTACTTTATCTCCATCATAATTTTAAGCATATAATTATTGTTTGCAAGGGTTTGCTAATGAAGTATAAGGGAATAAACCCCTTAGTTTTAAACCCTAACTAGGTTACTTGCCTTGGGGAATAAGAGGATGTATATCCCCAAGGAGGTAGTAGATTTATCTCTTTTCTTTTAACCCCATTAACCCATAATCAAAGGAACTAGTCGTTGCATTGGAGAAATAAAATGTTGCATTGGTAAATGTGAAAAGTTGAAGTTTTAAAGTTCTCTCACTTGGACATTGTTCCTTGAGCCCTAGGCTATCTTGCCTCATTGAGGAATCCTATTTCATCCACTATAACGTTTTGTTGTTACCAAACTAACCTACATCCATTAGCGCTGTAGAAATCTAACCATCTAACCCTAGATAAGTCCTAAACTAACACTAGGAATTGGCTACAATTTTTCCCTAACAAACTACTAACCCTAGTGCACCTTTTGAGCTAGTTGGAAGTAATTTTCATTGGATGATTTTTCTGTTATAAGGCTTGGTTTTATACAACCCTAAGGCTGATAAATATCTCTACAGTAAGCTTTTTTTTCCAGCCTTGCTTTATGCTAAAGTCATATTCTATCATTGTTGAGTTGAACTAGTCTTTACTAGCTTGTCTCTTGCTTATTCAATTGGAATTTTAACACTTATTTTGAAACCCCTATTATATTTTATATGCTGATATATATCACTGATTATTTTTGCAATTAGGGGCATCGATATTAACTTGCTTGTCCACCTAACATATTATATCATATACTTGGGTTTCCTTGTGTCTCGGGAAGGTATTCACTCTTGGAAGGTTACTCAAAACATTGGAAACCTTAAGAAACCTTCTAGAATCATTTCCAAGTTCCCCTTTCCATATAGAAACTTAACCTTTAGGGGCTTCCATTCATACATCTCATTTTTCATCTCAATCCCCCTAGGGTCACCGGGATTCCCCCCTTGAAGTGACTACCTCACCTCTAAAGTGACATGAACACTTTCCTAAGGTGATAGTGGGTAGGTTCTCTCTAAGTTGTCTCCAATTGGTGGTTGGGTCAGACTTTTCGAAACCTACAACTTGTGCGATAACATTTTGGCACCGTTGTCGCAAAGGATTTTGAATCCTCTTATGGACCCTAACAAAACTTTGACAAGCTACCCCAAAGCATTTTCCCTAGATTTCCTGGTGACTCCACCCAAGGGAATTTCCTTTTCCACCTTTCTTGATGATCTCGTCTTGAAGCTCATTTGGCGACTCCACCTTCCCAGAACCCACTTTATCCTTTTCCACCCTTGGATGAGCCTTGAGCTCATCTGGTGAATCCATTGAGGTATTACCTTAAGTAATGGAAACATGAATCTATGGCGCTTTCATGAAGCACACAAAACCCTGAATATCGAAGCTATTGACGAATATCCAAAAAAGTGCCCAATAAACCAATTCGATCTCATCCTAAAGTTCAATGGTAATCCATTTTCGGTCGCAACACACATTGAGTAAACCAAATGCATCCAAATTTTGAGTGCACAACATGAGGATGTATGCGTGTGGTTGTTCTTATTTTCCTTGCGAAGTGAACAGAGGGATTGGATCAAGGATTCTTACAAGCCAAGAGGTATATCTTCTTTGACGATCCTCATCAAAGAGTTCCTTAAACATTGGGGATCAGAAGCTCAAAGTCTTGAAGATACAATTTAGGACCTGGAGCATGATTTTTTGAGAGAAGGTTTTGACCTTGATCCTATTGAAGTATTGAGAGAAACACTTCTTCCAGAGTTTGTTAAAACAACAATTTAAAGACAAGAAGTTGACAACAACAATGACGAAAGTCTTAAGTGCCTCAAGGAAAGCACAAAAGAAGATGATGAATTTTGTGAACAACTGATGAAACTTTGTCCTGAAAAGGACTTTCTGGTTAAGTTCTGTCAACAAATAGAAGAAGAGTATGACGCCATCCTCGAAAATTATGAGGAAATGCCTACCCTAAAATAAGCCTAGGAAGTGCCCATTGCATATTTTGGAACAAGATCATTATATGACGATGTGACCGAGAAGTATGGGTACCAAGAAAACTTCTCGAATGATGATGAACCTCTCACCATGCCCGAGGAAGTTTAAAAAATCATTAGAGATCAAGATCAAGATGGTGAATTTTCTGATCCTAATTACGAAGATTCGATTAAAGAACATATCCATAGAGAAAGTTGCCAAGAAAAATTAGACCTTGATGAGTAGAAGGAGACATTGATATCCATGCTACTACCTGAAGAAGAAGATGTCCTTTTGCTTTGTTTTCCTTCTACATGTGAAGTTGAGGAAGCAATTAGTCTCAATAATGAAGAAATTAAAGATATATTTGAAGCCACCCTAGCCTCTATTCTTCTTGCACACAAAGACAAAGAGACGTTCATTTTCGGTCATGTTGATGGTCTTATGGGAGAAGCTTTGGATACGGTTGATGAGCATATAGAAACTTTCATACAAACTGGCAGACATAGGTGGGATTTTGGTTGTCTAATTTTTTATAGAGACCCCATTTACGATATTGAGGGTATCCCTCAAGAACTGGGGTTTGAATTGTCATCTTCAGAGGACTACTTTTCATGCGTATATGATTCATATGTTTGGAAGCTTGATGTTGACATGATTACAAATTTATTTGAGGATGACCAGTCACTGTTATTGAACAAATCCGTAAATGCGGACACAAACTAATCTCCCTAACTTCAACAAGAAATTAGAACAAAACAAAGCAAAATACAAGCTTCTCCTTATATTTTATTTTGATATAAACTAGTTCGAAGAGGGACAAATGACATACCATTTAAACGTCGTTTGATCCTCCCTAGTATCATCCTTGCTCCATCTTTGGATTTGTGGGATGTTGAACTTGTTTAGAAGCACAAAATAACAAAGAGAGAGAAAAATGATATATATATATATATATATATTCCAATGAAGCCTATGCATAAGATCAAGGAGTTATACAATAAAAATGGAGACACTTGATATGGAAGAAATGTATCACTGCGTTATATTGATGAAAGTGGAGAATACAAACTATGCCTTGATGTTGTAAGGTCCCTTCCAATATCCCTTTGCTTCAACACACACACCTTTTCTCCAATGCTTTTGATGAAGAGTATTCACAACCTGACTTGGAAAGCTAAATCAAAGCTATCACAAGTACAATCTTCAACAAAATTCTTCATGCATAAGCCAGCCTAGAATTTCCCATGAGAGATCCCTCTTTTTATAGGGTGAAGAAGGATGGATGAGGAGATTAGGATGATACCACTAAATCAGAGAAGAGAGTAATATCCAAACCGATCGGAGGCCACCTCATATTATAGAAGATTCCATTCTAGAACTTTAGAGAATTTCACCTTTTTCCCTTGTTTGAGCATCATCGCACCCTAAGCACAAGCAGCCTGTGACGATGCCACAACCCATTTTGGTGTAGCATGTGGTGATCAAGCATCATCACACCCCAAGCATTTAGCAGGGTGCGACGATCTCCTTTGACAGGGCTTTTAAGAAAATAAAGATGATCCAATTTCTCAAGGAGAAAGTCTCATTTCTTTAGTAGTTTCGGGGAACAGAGAAGTAAGCAATACACATATCATCGATGATCAAGTGGTGACCAAAATAATGTGTAACATAATGCCCCCCCAAAGTATGAAGCTGGAACATGTGACAGCTGAAATACTTTGTAGAATGTGTGTGTCGAGAACAATGAGCACATCGGTTAGAGACCTGTCAACAAACAAACATTTGCATAACAATAACATACCAGTGACTGAGGTAGGCATTCCCATACTCAGACTACAAGTGACCCTAACTATAAGTGTCAAGTGAGTCATGGATACCAATTATACACTATGGATCCATGTCATCATGATTCAACATATCCATGAAAAAGACACTGTGGATCTATGCTATAACGACTCAAATTTCGACATAGCCACGAGAAATACACGGTGGATATATGTGTCAGTATAGACTTATGAATACTCCATCGAAACCTAGATCGATATGGTGATATCCAGGGTCTTCATCTCAATAGTATCGAAGTACAAATATATCCATGTGATTATAGGTGTTGAAGTCAAACATGGTAGAAACCACTTGATTATCGATCATTGATGAATACCATTAACAAGTGAAAGGGAAATCACCATTGATGTCAATGATCCCCAAGGTACTCTAGTAAAATCCATTTAATGTGAATTAATGAGCTGAATTTGAACACTCAATGGAATTTTCCAATCAGGGGCCATTGATGTGAACCCACTGTCAAAAACGAGGAAACCTTCCATTGAGGCATGCAGGTTCCAAGGTACTAAATGATTTCTAAGTCTAATTCTCAGATAATGTGTTGAAGTCGACATGAAAAGGCTCATCACATGAGGGCCTTAACGTATCCCCCATCAATGACACATAATATGTAACAAATTTGAATTAGATCAGAGTATGGAGTGATTCAGAATTGACTCAGGGAAGGCCGACATGGTAAAGTTTGAGGACTGCAGATGGATGACTTGATAGAATGCTTATATGGGTTGAACTTCTATTGAACATATGAACGACATGAAAATTGTCTTGGAAACATTGAATCAAGGAGGACCCAAGATACAAACTTGTGGATGATCAAACGAGAGACAAGTGGATTTTCCAACCCAGATATAATAATGAAGAGGGGTGTCATGTTCAAGAGCGAATTACTACCACTAACACAGATACAGATATACATTCCTTTCCCAATTTCCCCCCACCGTTTCTGGCAAGTACCTCTTTATTTTTACACAAGCTTGAGGAGGATAACATATGCTTGAAATATAATCTCATCCTTCGGACGAGTCCCTTGGAGTATTTTTAACGAACCCTAGGAAGGAGTGGTTCGGTCCTATGGGGCTTGTTTTACGAGTCCAAAGAAATAAAAATCAGGGTTTTTTCATGTTTAGAGAGTCTGAAAAACACTTAAAGAAAACTCCAAAATGTCCTTTTTCGTAAATTAGTATGACAAGACCGAAAAAGAGATAATCTACCACTCATCAAACGTTTTTTTAAATACTTTTACGAGTGTGAAAAGAACAAGGTTGCTCGGCTATCTTTTCATGTTTAGGGAGTTTGAAAAGAGCTTAAAGAGGACTCCCGGGGGTTTGTTTTTCGTATTTCCATTACGAGTCCAAAAAAGCGATAAAATTTTACTCGATTACATTCTCATAGTTTCATGAGCATGAGAAATAATAAAGACCATGCTTGAAGTTTTTCCTGAAAAACCCCAAAAGTATATATACATCATAAAAACACGCAAAAATGACCAAAAATGAGTGATCCATATCAAAATTCCGGTCGTCAGATCTCTCAACTTGTAATATTGACACTTTGAAAAGTTCATTAGGTTTGTGATATAGGTGAAAATATTTTAAAAATAATTTAATTTTAAATTTAAATGGTAAAAGTAAATTAAATGGGTCAAAACTAGTTCATTTTACCATTTCATTTGCATTTTCACCAAACTAGTGCCAAAACCCCTCTTTTTCCTCCGATCTTCAAGTGACAATTATGGAGCGTTATATGGATGATTTATCGAGCTTTTTCCATGAGGTAGGTTTCTTCCTCCCCTCTCTCTTTTTATGGTAAAATTTTTCAGTTTTAATGGTTAAAATTTGAGTTTATGGGCAATTTTCCAAGGGAGATTTCACCTCCAGATCGTTGTAGGCACTCCCTATCGTGAATTGCGATGATCCTAGATCATCGTAGGGGTTCTATAGCTAGGGTGCGACGACGCCACACTGTGGGAAATTTTACCCCTGCGACGACCGCAACTCAATAACTGAAAAGAGAGAGAGAGCTAAGAGAACTCCCGATTTTGAATTTTTGATGAACTAAATAATCTTTTATTGTTGTTTGGCAGATTTTCATTGGTCATCATGCTCGAATGGAGGGAACAAGAGCATGAGGAGGAAGGTTAATTTTCCAAAATGATCCAAGAAACGTCATGGCACTCCGAGAGTGCGGCTTGCTAAATTTTTTCAAAGTGCAGGGCATGAGGGCCCAATTGATGCTATTGGAACACTTAGTCCACATGTGGGATGTTAATGAGCAAGAATTTCATGTCGGGGTGCATACACTCACTCTAGATATTGATGACATCTACTTCTTTACTAGGTTATCTCATCGTGGCTCTCGAGTGTCACTATCGGAAGGCAGAGGAGGTGCTGAACCCATGGATTATTATGTAGCACATCACTGCGTAGCTGGTACAATGAAACATAGTGGAAAAGTTGCCATAAAGGATGTTCAAGACTTGACTTTGAGGACCATTCTATATACTATCATTCATATGGAAGGGAGTGCAGCTCCTCACATGACCTTACAAATCCATTTTCAGTATGCTATTGAGTGTATGGAGCCCCAGGTTTTCAACTGGTGTGAGGGACTCCTAAAAAATATGAAGAAACAATTAACAAAGTGTAGGAGTGGTCGGCTGAAGAAGTTTGGATATGGATCAATTTTGGTATCCTCTTTCCTGGAGAGGGTCCCCATTTTGCACCTACAACATGTGGAATTGAGAATACCCACTCCACAAGATCCTCAAATGAAGAGATGGGTAGACTTGATGTCACGTCATGGTGGTGTGCCAATCGTTACATATGGTCCTGCTTTCTTCCAGTGGCTGAGGGATCAACTTGTCATGATTGAGGACTGTGCATATGCCTGGATTGACTTCCATGGATATCCCGACTTGGCATTACCCGAGGGTTCTCAGTGCGGGGATATAGGTAAAAAGGACTTTTTCATTATATGTTGTTTTTGGTATTTTAATTATGAAACTTTTTTTAATGGTATGTTTCCGAGACTAATTAAAAACTCTCAACAATGCAGACATAACACCTTTCTAGCCTCCAGGATCATCTCCTATCTAGATACGTGGAGAGATAGGCGCAACTGTAGGTTGAGGGGTAGAAGCTGAGGATCTTGAGGAGATCAAACACAACCTTGAGGGATTGACCATGAACATACTTGACATCATTGTGGATGAGTTACCTCGACGCTATCAATTCCATACAGTTGGCGTGTCAACATCTATTGGTCGACTGCTTCATCGTGTAGCACGGGCAATCATTTGTTATAACGAGAAACATCCTTGATGAATATGTATATGAAGCCATGTTGCTTCACCGTTTTGGTCTCAGGACATACACTTTTTGTAACTTTTGACATTATAATATAAAACTTCTACCGACTTACTTGTCTTTATATGTGCATGTTTGGGTTTATAAATGGTGCAAATTTCTATCTAAAACATAATTGGCTAATGCATCTGTTAATGTGTTTATATATCTAGGAATGTTTTGATATTCAATGTAATCAAAATGTCTTTCCAAGAGGTGAATTCTCAAGTATACCCGTAACAATGTAGGACTTCGGATGGAATAAATGTTGCTCAATTGTAGCACCACTAGTTGCGAATCAATATGTACAATTAGATGACAGATGCAAAATGAAATGGCATCAGTTAATAACTCAATAAATACACTCTATTATTCAATATTATTAGTTGCACGACCAAGGAAAATACCGTGTAGACTGATCAACTCATCCGTAGGTGCATAGATTTCCCATGCAACAGACACTAGATTTTGAGTACTGCGACTAGCACCATCAACAAGGCTGATATAAGGTAGCGAGAATGCCGACATCTTGAAACCAAGCATAGGGCAAGGTAAGCATCTTGAAGGCAGAAAAGAAATGACAAAAATCACACAAGAGTATAATATAATAAAATACAAAGCACTCATACAAAACATATCAAGCATAGTACTTCTTTAGGTAAAGCCTATTTATGGGTTCACCCAAAGGGATTCCATCGTAATCTACCAAATCGTAAGCCCCTTTGTCTAATACTCATTTAATGATATAAGGGCCACACCGCATGGGCTCAAATTTACTTGCCCCCAATAAGTCACGATCTTGTTCATAAAGGGGAACTAAATCGCCCTGAGAAAAAACATGTGGTTTGACATGTTTGTCGTATTGAGCTTTGACACGTTTCTTTTGAGTTTCTATGACTAACAAAACATTATGATGAGTCTCGTCTAATTGAATTAAATACAAGAGACGTTCTTCTTCAGCTGTGGCATTGGGGAGAAGTTCGACAACTAGTTTCAGGGATGAGATTTCAAATTCAATCAGAAAAATGGCTTCATTACCATACACTAACTGGAAAGGTGTGAACCCTATGGAAGATTTAATGGACGTCCGATAGGCCCATAATGCCGAAAAAATCATTGTGTGAAATATTGACTTGTGAATCCCTATCATCCATCGAAGCATAGTGGTTAAAACCTTGTCATGTGGTTTGACATGTTTTTCGTATTGATATTTGACATGTTTCTTTTGAGTTTCTATGACTAACAAAACATTATGATGAGTCTCGTCTAATTGAATTAAATACAAGAGACGTTCATCTTCAACTGAGATGTTAGGGAGAAGTTCGACAACTAGTTTCTGTGGTATTTCAAATTCAATCAGAAAAATGGCTTCATTACCATACACTAACTGGAAAGGTGCGGAACCCTATGGAAGATTTAATGGACATCTGATAGGCCCATAATGCCGGTGCAAATCATCAGGTGAAATATTGACTTGTGAACTCTATCATCCATCAAGCATAGTGGTTAAAACCTCATTGATTGCTTCAACTTAATACTTGTTATGGGGATGAGTTTTCATGTCATAAACCCAACCACCGTAAGTTTAGGACACATCATCATAAAATTGAAAAATGGTTGCCATGATTTGCGATCGATGACCGAGGGACACCAAACCTAGTGATGATATGATTGAATATGAACAACACCGCATTTTTCCCGGTATTATCAAAAGTAGGCATCACCCTACCCATTTAGGGAAATAATCCACAGCTACAATAATGTATCCATGGCCCCCAACCGAGTGAGGGTTACATGTCATGAAGTCAATGCCCCATTCAACAAATGGACTAGTGGAAACTACAAGATAAAGAGGAGTAGGATGTAATCAAATCTAATTGTTATACATTTAACAAGTGTGGAATTTATGAACCGCTATAATTCAATCCTTAAACAAGGAAGGCCAGAAATAACCAGCTCACAAGATCTTTTGGGTAGTGGCATACCCAGACATATGACCGCCACATGCTCCAGAATGACAATCATTTAAATCTTTCTCGGCTTCATCATAGGTTAGACATCGTCGAAATACAGAATCAATACCATGACGGTAAAGGGTATCACCAAGGATAATATATTGACGGGCTTGATATATAATACGACAACAATCTACATGATAAAGATCAGGCCATAAAGTTTGGGTTTGGAGATAAATGATAATATCTCCATACCAAATATCATTTGAACTGATTAGAAAGAGAGACTCATCAGGAAAAGAATCTTCTGCCACAATTTCTGTCTTAGTGGAGGGAAGGTCACATATCAACTCAACAAAGACCAAATATTTCTTTGACTTGGCTCGCTCAAATTCCAAATCAAACTCCTAGAGAATCACTATCCATTTGGAGTATTTTCCCTCCATCAATTGTCGTGTAAGGATATGTAGCATAGGGTTACAATCAGAAATAATCGTGGTGTTGCGCAATAAGATATAATGATGAAAACATTGAACAACTGCCAAGGCCAATTTGTCCATATTCATATATTTTATTTTGGTGGTCGTAAGACTCTGACTTAAATAGTAATCAACATGTTCATCGTGCGAATCATCCTCTTGTACTAGAACCATGGCTATGGTATAATCCGAAGCAATCAAGTATAAGAAATAATCTCGGCTATAATCGGGGGGGAATAAAAGTGGTGTACAAGTTAATGCAAGTTTCAAAGATTCAAAGGATTTGTTGTCAATGTCATCCCATAAAAAATCATGACCCTTCTTAAGAAGTCGAGTGAAGCCTTTCATTAGTTCAACATAATTGGGAATGAATTGTCGTAGAAAATTTTCCTTCCCTTGCACACTTTGGAGTTGGCGTAAAGTAGAAGGAGGAGGAAAATTAATAATAGCTTCAACCTTCAAAGGATCCACCCTGATCCCATGCGTAGAAACAATAAAGCTGAGAATTCATCCAGACTCCACACAAAAAACATATTTATGTGGATTCAATTGTATGCGGTATTATCGACATCATAGGAAAATGGCTTGTAAATGTTCTAGGTGATCTTGAAGATGCATGGAATGTATCGGTAAGTCATCTAGGTAGGGTTGTACAATATGCCTAATATCATGAAAATCATAAGACATAGCACATTGAAAAATCACACCAACATTATTAAGACCGAAAGGGAGTTTACGGTATGCGAATGTACCCCAAGGGAAAATAAAAGTGGTCTTATGTTGATCCGTGGGTAAAATATTGATTTGATTATAGCCGGAGAATCCATCCATCAGAGAGAAGATTTCACTCCTGGCACAATCATCAATGATTTAGTCAACCAAAGGGGTTGGATAATTATCTTTAGGACAAGACTTGTTAATATCCATATAATCAACACAAACACAGATCGTTCCGTGTTTCTTTGTAACCAGAACAAGATACGACACCCAATCAGTCAGCGCTACAGGATAGACAAAACCAACTTTAAGAAGTTTTTCAACTTTGAGTTTGATCTCAACAACTTTTCGTGGATGAACTGGGTGAATTCATTGTCGAACGAGTTTAGCGTCAAGGTATGTCTTAATTTCATGTACAACAAAATCTGGATCAATTCTAGGCATTTCTTTGTAACTCCGTGCAAAAACGTCACAAAATCCTTGGAAACCAGAGATTCTGGGTTCGATCCCCAGTATGGTCGCCAATTTTGTTATCAGACAAATCATTAAGTGTGGAATCAAACTAATCTCCCGAAATTCAACAAGAAATTAGAGCAAAACAGAGCAGAATACAAGCTTCTCCGTAGATTTCATTATTATATAAACTAGTTCAAAGAGGGACAAATGACATACCATTTAAACATTGTTTGATCCTCGCTAGTATTGTCCTTCCTCCATCTTTGGATTTGTGGGATATTGAACCGGTATAGAAGTACAAACTAACAAAGAGAGAGAACACCGATATATATATATTCCAATGAAGCCTATGCATAATATCAAGGATTTATACAATAAAATGGAGACACTTTTATAAGGAAGAAATGTATCACTGCATTATATTGATGAAAGTGGAGAATACAACCTATGCCTTGATGTTGCAAGGTCCCTTCCAATGGCCCTTTGCTTCAACACACACACCTTTGCTCCAATTATTTTGATGAAGAGTATTCACAACCTAACTTGGAAAGCTAAAGAAAAGCTATCACAAGTACAATCTTCAACATAATTTTTCATGCATAAGCTTTCCTAGCATTTCCCATGAGAGATCCCTCTTTTTATAGGGTGAAGAGGGATGGATGAGGATATTAGGATGATCCCACTAAATCAGAGAATCGAATAATATCCAAACCGATCAGAGGCCACCTCATCTTCTAGAAGATTCCATTCTAGAACTTTCGAGAATTTCACCTTTTTCCCTTGTTTGAGCATCGTCGCACCCTAAGCACAAACAACCTACAATGATGCCACAACCCATTTCGGTGGAGCATGAAGCGATAAAGCGTCATTGCACCCCGAGCATTTAGTAGGGTGCAAAAATCTCCTTTGATAGGGTTTTTAAGAAAATAAATATGATCCAATTTCTCAGGGAGAAAGTCTCATTTCTTTAGTAGTTTCAGGGAACATATAAGTAAGCAGTACACATATCATCGGTGATCAAGGGGTGACCAAAATAATGTGTAACAATCACATCATTTTCAAGATAATTTTCAGTCATCCCTTGGGACTTGTGATGCATATATTTTTGGGAATGAATATTTTATGTATGAGGACTCTCAACCACCTTTGTCCTCAATTTTGGAGGAATACCAGGACGTGGCCATCTCAGAGCGATCAGAAGCTCACTCTACAAAAAGGAAGTATTTTCACATTGAGGATTTCTACAGGGATTCACATATAAAGAATTTGTGTTTTCCTTCCCCTAGACCTGAGCTTGTCCCTTCTTCTTAGGGAAATCACAAGGTCTCCTTGGGATCTCTCGTATCTTCTCGATCTTCAAGAAGCAACGATCATATTAATGAGGATGAAGATGATCCATCATCTACATATAATATCCTTCTTCAAAGATGGATTGACCAGGCTTGTGGTTACACTTCCATGTAGGATGACCAGGCTCATGGTTTCTATTTCCAGCAAGATTTCCTCCCTCCCACCCATGTTCATGAGTTTCATTTTATGGTTGATTATATATATATTTATGCTCATGATCATTTTGTGATGGACTTTTCTTTGTTGTTTCACATGATTAAGCATAGGGGGAGATACTTTGATGAGATGATCAACTGTTTGCACTGGTTGTATGAATTCACATGACATCATCTATTGCCTGATATTCAAGGCACCAAGTGATCTATATGGATGTTGGTGGCCTCCCACCTATTCCAACTGGATCAATTTGGCAGTTTTCCAGTTTGGTAGTTTTTTTCGTAGTTTTCGGTCCCTGACTTGTGGGGCCATTTTGAGGCCC
>SNQJ01S0117097.1:59160-85783 GCA_010110895.2 Picea sitchensis
TTTTCTTTTTCTTTTTGTAAAATGAAAATCAATTGCCAATAAGAACACTAGATACAGATAATATCCATAATATCCAAGTCATAAGTTGATTCCCATAATTTATGGGGTGATAACACTTGGAATGTTGCATAATGTCTTTGAGAACTTACTTATTTGACCATGTAAACTTTGATGCACATGCTTAGGTGGCTCATTTATTTATTTTATTTACTCACCATGATATTTTGACTCGATATCCTTGGAGGGCATGCTTATTTATCTTTGTAGGATCTAGCTGGTGGACAATTTTGGAAGAAAGAGCCTAACTTGGTCTTCCATGGGGTTGAAGACCATAGGTTGGTTTCCAAGGGCCCACATGCCATATCATGATGACTTGCCTTTGGAGGCCTAGAAGAAATCATGGATGACATGACCTAGCCCTCACATGCCAAACAATTTTCCTAGGAGATGCAAAATGTCACTTTTAGAGGCTTGACGTCACCTAGAGGGATAGGGTTTGGTGGTGAAGGTGTTGCTTGATGACATGTAGCATGTTTTAAAGGAAAGAATCTTGAAGAACATCAATAGAGGATTTGGATGAGTGACAAGTGGTCTTTGGAGGCCTAGCCATGCATCTACTACCCCAACAACTTCTTCAAAGTGCCAAAATGCCCCCTAAAGGGGTGACACCACCTTATTCTAGGGTTTCTTTTGTGTAAAAGTGAATTTTAAGATGAATTGCTTAATATTATTTTGTTTCAAGGGGTAAGATAAGGGTTGTGGACCCCTTATCTTGTGTTTTACCCTTGCTAATGTGGAAACACTATGTGATAAACATTTTGTATAAATAGAGATCATAAGATCTCATTTTGAATCATAACTCTCCCATTGTGAAGAGCTAAGGACTGGAATTTTCGCTACCCTTGATGATTTTTGTTATCTTGTGCTATCTTATGGTGGTTATTTGGTTATGGAGTTGATGATTATGATGCACTAGCTCTTGGAGGTCTTTTCTAGCTATTGTGGCAGTTATCTTGGCATGTTATGGTTTATCTTGTTGCAATTTGGATTGGCAAGCTTTTTACTTGTTGATATCATTTGTAATTCAAGCTCAAGGTTGATTTTGCTAAGGATAGGTAGGGAGTATAAGTGCATACACCCCTAATTTATCTCCATAATAATTTTAAGCATATAATTATTGTTTGCAAGGGTTTCCTAAGGAAGTATAAGGGCATACACCCCTTAGTTTTAAACCCTAGATAGGTTACTTGACTTGGGGAATAAGATGATTTATATCCCCAAGGAGGTAGTACATTTAGCTCTTTTATTTTGACCCCATTAACCCATAATCAAAGGAATTATTCATTTCATTGAATAAATAAAATGTTGCATTGGTAAACATGAAAAGTTGAAGTTTTAAAGTTCTCTCACTCAGACGTTGTTCCTTGAGCCCTAGGCTATCTTGACTCATTGAGGAATCCTCTTTCATTAACTATAATTTTTTTTTGTTACAATACTAATCTATATCCATTAAGACTACAAAAATCTAACCATCTAACCCTAGATAACTCCTAAACTAACCCTAGGAATTGGCTGCAATTTTTCCCTAACAAACTACTAACCCTAGCGCACTTTTTGAGTTAGTTGGAAGTAATTTTCATTGGATTATTGTTCTGTTATAAGGCTTGGTTTGCTACAACATAAGGCTGATAAATATCTCTGTAGTAGGCATTTTGTTGCAACCTTTCTTTTATGCTAAATTCTTATTCTATCATTGTTGAGTTGAACTAGTCTTTACTAGCTTGTCTCTTGCTTATTCAATTGGAATTTTAGCACTTGTTTTGCAGCCCCTATTATATTTTATATGCTGATATATATCACTCATTATTACTGCAACTAGGGAAAAAAATATTAACTTGCTTGTCCACCTAACATATTATATCATATACTTGGTTTTCCTTGTGTCTGAGGAAGGTATTCACCCTTGGCAGGTTACTCAAAGCATTGGAAACCGTAAGAAACCCTCTAGACTCATTTCCAAGTTCCCTTTTCCATATAGAAACTTGACCTTTAGGGGATTCCATTCATACATCTCATTTTTCATCTCAATCTCCCTAGGGTCTCTAGGATTCCCCCCTTGAGGTGACTACCTCACCTCTAAAGTGACGGGAACACCTGCCTAAGGTGACATTGGGTAGGTTCTCTCTAAGTTGTCGCCAATTGGTGGTTGGGTCAGGATTTTCCCAACCTACAAATTATGTGATAACATTTTGGCACCATTTCCGGGGAGGATTTTGAATCCTCTTCTGGACCCTAATGACACTTTGACAAGCTACTCCAAAGCCTTTTCTCTAACTTTCATGTCGAATCCACCCAAGGGACTTTCTCTTCCCATCTTTCGTTATGATCTCCTCTTGAAGCTCATATGGTGACTACACCTTCCCAAAACCCACCTTATCCCTTTCCACCCTTGGATGAGCCTTGAGCTCGTATGGAAAATCCATTGAGGTATTACCCTAAGTAATGGAAACATGCATTTGTAGCGCTTTCATGAAGCATACAAATCCCCAGATCTCGAAGCTATTGATAGATACCCAAAAAATTGCCCGATAAACCAATTTGATCACATCCCAAAGTTCGATGGTAATCCATTTTCGGTCGCAACACATGTTGTTGAGTATACCAGATGCATCCACATTTTGAGTGCACAACATGAGGATGTATACTTGCAGTTGTTCTTGTTGTCCTTGGGAAGTGAATAAAGGGATTGGATCAAGGATTCTTACAAGCCAAGAAGTATATCTTATTTGACGATCCTCATCAGAGAGTTCCTTAAAGATTGGGAACTAGAAGCTCAAAGTCTTGAAGATACAATTCATGACCCGGATGATTCTTTTTTGAGAGAAGGTTTTGACATTGATCCTATTGAAGGATTGAGAGAAACCCTTCTTCCAGAGTTTGTTGAAACAAAATTTGAAAGACAAGAAGGTGACAACAACAATGAGGAAAGTTTTAAGTGCCTCAAGGAAAGCACAAAAGAAGATGATGAATTTTGTGAACAACTGATGAAACTTTGTCCTGACAAGGACTTTCTGGTTAAGTTCTGTCTACAGAGAGAAGAAGAGTATGACACCATCCTCGACAATTATGAGGAAATGCCTACTCTAAAATCAAACTGGGATGTGGCCATTGCATTTTTTGTAACAAGATCATTATACGATGATGTGACAGAGAAGTATGGGTACCAAGTAAACTTCTCGAATGACGATGAATCTCTCACCATGCCCGAGGAAGTATACAAAATCCTTGGAGATCAATATCAATATGGTGAATTATTTGATCCTAATTACGAAGATTTGATTAAAGAACAAATCCATCGAGAAATTTTCCAAGAAAAAGAAGACCTTAATGAGTAGAAGAAGACATTGATATCCATGCTACTACCTGAAGAATAAGATTTCCTTCTGCCTTGTTTTCCTCCTACACATGAAGTTAAAGAAGCAATTAGTATTAATGATGAAGAAATTGAAGATCTAGTTGAACCTTCCCTAGCCTCTATCCTTCCTACACACAAAGGCAAAGAGACATTCATTTTCGATCATGTTGATGGTCTTATGGGAGAACCTTTGGGTACAGTTGATGAGCATATAGACACTTTCATACAGATTGGTAGACACAGGTGGGATTTTGGTCGTCTCATTTTTTATAAAGACCCCATTTAAGATATTGAGGGTATCCCTCAAGAAAATGGGTTTGAATTTTCATCTTTAGAGGACTACTTTTCATGTGTATATGATTCATATGTTTGGTAGCCTAATGATGACATGATTACAAATTTATTCGAGGATGACCGGTCACAATATTTTCAAGATAATTTTCAGTCATCCCTTGGGACTTGTGATGCATATATTTTTGGGAATGTAGATTTGATGTATGAGGACTCTTAACCACCTTCGTCCTCAATTTTGGAGGAATATCAAGACATGGCCATATCACAGTGATGAGAGGCTCACTTTACAAAACAGAAGTATTTTTACATTGAGAATTTCTACATGGATTCACAGATGAAGAGGCCGCATTTTCCTTCCCCTAGACCTGAGCCTGTCCCTTCTTCTGAAGGAAATAATGAGGTATCCTTGGGATCTCTCATATATTCTCTGTCTTCAGGAAGCAACGATCATGTTAATGAGGATGAAGATGAGCCATTGTCTACATATATTACCTTCTTCATAGATGGATTGACCAGGATGATGGTTACACTTCCATGCAGGATGAGCAGTCTGATGGTTTCTATTTCCAGTAGGATTTCCTCCCTCCCACCCATATTTACGAGTTTCATTTTATGATTGATTATATAACTATTTATGCTCATGATCATTTTGTTCTAGACTTATCTTTTTTGTTTCACATGATTAATCACAGGGGGAGATACTTTGATGAGATGATCAACTGGTTGCATTGGTTGTATGACTTTACCTGACATCATCTATCGCTTGATATTTAGGGCCCTAAGGCCCCCAGGTAAGTAGGTAGGTCATCTTTATTTCCTTTCATTTTTCATCTTGATTGCTCATATTATTTTAGATGCATTTCATATTTCATTTTTCTTTACTCGCATATTGATTTCATGCTTAGTTTAGAATTTTTTGAAAAAAAAAATGCCAAAATTTTCTTTTCTAGATTAGTTTTCATTTGGATTTTTATGTATATGGATGAAGGGTGATAGAACCACCCTAGATTCTATGATATTTTTATTTTATTTTTGGCAGACACATGTCTACTAGGAGATGTTGCAGTTCTCATGCACTCTACAATGAGCACATGTCCCCAAAGAGGAGCCAGATGTTATCCCCATTTTGTGGGATAACTAAGGAGATCATGTCTTGAGGCCCTTAGGTTGTAGATATTGAGTGTTGAGAGAATACATGACCAATAATGTCCACTTTCACATACAAAATCCCACTCTATCACCACTTTTGATCCATTTGTCATTGCATCCACCACACCAGCTGACTTCCGAAAGGCACGAGGCCTTGTTCCATGAGGTACAAGTCAGGTATTATGATAAGTGTCATTTCAATATTTGAGTCATTTTGAGTATGTTGTATCTTATACTGCTTTAGATTTCATGACATATGCTTGGACATTATTCCTTTTCCCCCATTTCACCTTGGTGGTTGATATTTTTCCCTAGTAAGTGGTCTTCCCCGGGAATGGGCTTGCTACTAGGAACTCCCTTGAAGATCCATCGTATTGTTCCTAGCCATACTTACAACTTTCCATCACCTAAAACCCCCCATTTCCTTGTCTCTTGGTATTTTAGGGTGTATTGACCCAAGAATGGGTTGTTCCTCATTCCATGGGAAGAAGGGGTTAACGGCCCAGAGGGATTTTTGTTGGCTAAAAATATAAAATCCTATATATAGACCTTCCATATGCTTCGCCTAGGGATCCCTTGAGAAATAAATGAAACACTTCTTTGTAAGAAAATGGGGACCCGCAAGAATAAATGATAGTGAATGTTTAAGGGGTTATTTGGAGGATAGGATGTCTCATCACAAGCCGGACTATGATGATAATGGGTATCTAGTAGTATGGCATTACCATCATCTGGCCACCAAGACAAGGTAGTGGCTCTCAGTTACACAACTGAGAGAAAGGGGGTCTCATCACGATCCAAACTTCTCATTTCCACAAGGTATTTGTGAGTGACACTGTCATTATCTGGACACCATGCCAGGGCAGTGGCCTTCAAATATTCCTTTAAAACATGAAAGAAACAAATAATGGAAAGAGGATGGGCTTGGAAAAAGTGCATTGCAAACGAAGGTGCCACACACCCTTTACAAAGGCCCCCATGAATGATACACTACAACCCCTTGTATGTCATGAACCCCATGTGCAGTGAGTCTTGATCCATGAGCACTTCATATAATTCACATGGCTTAGAGGAGTATCACTTGTGAAACACTGCTTGATCTAGGGAAAGATCTACCTGATATGACACCTTATCGACTCTCCCATACCCAATCTTGGCAAGTTGCATAATATCTTTGAGAACTCACTTGTTTGACTGGGAAATATTTGATGCACATGCTTAGGTGGATAATTTATCAATTTTAATTACTCACCATGATATTTTTACTTGAGATCCTTGGAGGGCATGCTTATTTTTCTTTGCAAGACCTAGCTGGTGGACAGTTTTGGAAGAACAAGCCTAGTTTGGGATTCCATGGGGCTTGAATCCCATAGGTTGGTTTCCAAGGGCCCACATGCCAGATCGTGATGACTTGCCTTTGGAGGCCTAGAATACATCATGGATAACATGACCTATCCCTCACATGCCAAATGTTTTTCCTAGGAGAGGCAAAACGTCACTTTTAGAGGCTTGACATCACCTAGAGGGATAGGGTTTGGCGGTGAAGGTGTTGCTTGATGACATGTGGAACGTTTTGAAGGAAGGAAGATTGAATACCATCAAGAGAGGATTTGGATGAGTGAAAAGTGGCCTTTGGAGGCATAGCCATGCATATATTACCCCAACGACTTCTTCAAAGTGGCAAAACATCCCCTAAAGGGGTGATGCCACCTTATTCTAGGGTTTCTTTTGTGTAAAAGTGAATTTTAAGATGAATTTTTTAATATTATTTGTTGGCAAGGGGTAAGATAAGGGTTGTGGACCCCTTATATTATGTTTTACCCTTGCTAATTTGGACAAACTATGTGATAGAAATTTTGTATAAATAGAGATCATAAGATCTCATTTTGAATCATAATTCTCCCATTGTGAAGAGCTAATGACTAAAATTTTTGCTAACCTTGAGGATTTTTGTTATATTGTTCTATGATATGGTTTTTCTTTGGTTATGGAGTTGATGATGATGATGGACTATCTCTTGGAGGTATTTTCTAGCTATTGTGGTGGTTGTCTTGACATGCTATAATTTATCTTGTTGCAATTTGGATTGGTAAGATTTTTACTTGTTGCTATCATTTGTAATTCAAGATCAAGGTTAATTTTTCTAAGGATATGTAGGGAGTATAATTTCAAACACCCATACTTTAGCTCCATCATAATTTTAAGCATAGAATTATTGTTTGCAAGGGTTTTCTAAGGAAGTATAAGGGCATACACCCCTTAGTTTTAAACCCTAGCTAGGTTGATTGCCTTGGGGAATAAGAGGATTTATACCCCTAAGGAGGTAGTAGCTTTAGCTCTTTTATTTTGACCTAATTAACCCATAATCAAAGGCACTAGTCATTTCATAAGAGAAATAAAACATTGCATTGGTAAACGTGAAAAATTTAAGTTTTAAAGTTCTCTCACTTGGACGTTGTTCCTTGAGCCCTAGGCTATTTTGCCTCTTTGAGGCGTCCTATTTCATCCAATATAACTTTATTCTATTACAAAACTAACCTACAACCTATAGGGCTGCAAAAATATAACCATCTAACCCTAGATATCTCCTAAACTAACCCTAGGAATTGGCTATAATTTTTCCCTAACAAACTACTAACCCTAGCGCACTTTTTGAGCTAGTTGGAAGTAATTTTCATTGGCTGATTTTTATTTTATAAGGATTGGTTTGATACAGATATAAAAATTATAAATATCTCTGCAGTAAGCATTTTGTTGCAGCCTTTCTTTTATGCTAAAGTCTTATGATATCATTGTTGAGTTGAACTAGTCTTTAGTAGCTTGTCTCTTGCTTATTCAATTGGAATTTTATCACTTATTTTGTAGCCCCTATTATATTTTATATGCTGATATGTATCACTGAATATTTCTGAAATTAGGGAAAACAAACTTAACTTGCTTGTCCACCTAACATATTATATCATATACTTGGTTTTCCTTGTGTCTTAGGTAGGTATTCACTCTTGGCAGGTTATTCAAAGCGTTGGAAACCTTAAGCAACACTCTAGAATCATTTCCAATTTCCCTTTTCCATATAGAAACTTGAACTTTGGGGGCTTCCTTTCATACATCTCATTTTTCATCTCAATCCCCCCTAGGATCACTAGGATTCGCCCCTTTAGGTGAATACCTCACATCTAAAGTGACGGGAACACCTACCTAAGGTGACAATGGGTAGGTTCTCTATAAATTGTCACCAATTGGTGATTGGGATGGGATTTTCCCAACCTAGGACCTGTGCGATAACATTTTTGCACCATTTCCAGGGAGGATTTTGGATCCTCTTCCGGACCCTAAGTGACAATTTTGTTTTCAATATCGTATATCTCGGTCTGTACTAGTGTAGTATAAAATTATTTTTTTAAATGGGTAAGGGAATACAAATTTATAGCATGAATAAAATACATATATGTTTTAAAATTTTGATATTTATCAAGACAAAAATGTATTACAAATAGCATAAAATAGTATATTTAAAAAAAAAATCATATATTTGGAATTCACATAGTCACATCTATAGTGTAGTTTCATTTACAATTGATTTGTGCAACATTTGTTTTTGTCAATAATCCAGAACTAGTTATATTTTTTTTGTTAGCTAAATATCTTTGAACTACGGGATTGGACTATGGTTAAGATACCATGACCCAGGGGCATCTAAGCCATCAAAATCACCCTGGGATCACACCCGGCCTGGACCACACCAGCCCTTAACATGGATGGATTTGAGGTTTCCTTGGAGGTTTTGAACCAATGACTTCACTTACTGAGTGCCTTAACAACACACTCCCTCACTGACTGCTCTACACCATGGGGACCCAGAGCTAGTTATATTTCCATTGAAACTATTACAAAAAGTCTTGTTGTTTTCCTGCCACTAGGGAAACTAGACCAACAATAGTGCAATAGTTTGTTTAATGGTTTTCATGAAAGTTGTCTTGTAAATATAGAGGATTGACAGTAGCTATTTCTAGAACCTCGAAAATGACTTAAAATTGGTCTAATTATATGCCTAGCTAGATAATTGTTGGGTATGGACCATAGTCCATGATCTACAATCTGAGTTATGATATACAAAAATAATCTTTTCATATAAAAAAACTGAGTATTGGATGACCCAGCCTCCTATTGCACCTGGGTGGGAGGTGCTGCCACAACTTCAAGGTCGATGTCGATAGTGTTCCTTTCCAACATGTTCATCTTGTGGTCCAGGAGTTGAATCTGTGCTTGCATCTCGTCCATTTGGAGCATTATCTCTTCCTTATTATCCCTTTTTTCTGTAAGGGCCCGTCCCAGGAGAAATTTCATCTTCCAATAGAGTTCAATGGTTCAAAATGTGCCAAGTGTCATTCACCACCAAAACCCTAGCCCTAGGGTGACGTGAAGCTCCTCAAATGTGATGTTTTATCCTTGAAGGAAAGACGTTGGGATGGAAATGGGATAGGATAAATCCTCCATGGTGTCTCTCATGGGCTCCAAAGGCTACTATCATTGTTTGGTGTGTGGCCCATGGTATCCAACCTATGGGATTCAAACCCCAAGGAAGCCCAAGCTAGGCTTGTTCTTCCAAATCTGTCCACCAAGCAAGGTCCTGCGAAGACAATGAATATGCCCTCCAAGGATCTCAAGTCAAATGCATCATGATAAGTAAATCAATTCAATAAAAGAACCATCTAAGCATGTGCATAAAAAACTACCTCACCAAAACAAACAAGTGCTCAAAGACTCTATGAAATTTTCCAAGTTTGGGTATGGGAGGGTTGAGAAAGCGACCTATTGGGTGAATCATACCTCAAGTTTATGAGTGTTTCCCAAGTGGATCCCTCTCTAGGTCATGTGGAAAAAGTGTCATGGATGGGTGTAAGAATTTTGGGCATGGGGTTCATGACATACAAGGGATCGTAGTGTCTCATTTATGGGTGCCTTTGTAGAGGGTGCGTTGCACCTTTGTTTTCAATGCATTCTTTTTCCAAACCCATTTATTTCCTTTTGTTCTTTTAAGATGTTTCCAGGTTGAAGCCAAGGTGGGGCTTCTAACTAAGCATGAAAAACAATTCCCACCTTGAATCTACGCTAGTCACATTATGCTTCCCCAAGTTGAAGATAATGTGTGGATATTCTACCTAAGCATGAAAAACATTTCCCACACATGCTCCACCTTGGTTGGCATTTTGTATTAGTTATTTTTCATGGGTCCCATCGGTTTCTTATGAGATACATTTCATTTTCCTCGGGATCCCTGGGAGAGAATATAGAAGGTTCATGATTGGATTTTATCGTTTTCCATCTACAAGCCTCTGGGCCTTCAACCCCTTCTTCCCATGAAATGAGGGACAATCCCTTCTTGGGTCAATATACCTGAAAATACCAAAAGGTAAGGAGATAAGTGGATGAAGTGTGGAAAGTGACAAGTATGGTCAGGAATGGCACAATGACATTTCAAGAGGAACTCCCAATAGAAATCCTATCCCTAAGGGTGACCACTTACTAGGGCGCGATGTCAACCACCAAGGTGAAACAAGGAAAAGAGCATAATTTCCGAGAAGACGCTACATAATCAAAAGCAATTTAAAATGAAACAATCTCAAATGCCTCAAATATTGAAATGACACTCAACATAATACCTGGATTGTACCTCATGGATCAAGACCCAATGACTTCCAGAAGCAAGTTGATGTGTTGGATACCCTCATGATGAACCTGAGATCTGTGGTGGTGAAGCGAGCCTCTATCTGTGCAAGTGGAAATTGCTGGTCAAACTGTCTCTTGGTACTCCATGTATGCAACCTAAGGGCCTTGAGACATCATCTCCTTAGTTATCCCTAAGAATTGGGGATAACAAGAACCATTGAGGTTTTCCACACTATATGGTTCTTGAGACACAACCCATGGTCCTAGGATAAAATTAATGTCTTATGTACTAAGATATGCTTTTATGGTTCGTGGATCATGCATAGGGTCAAAAATCACCACACAAGCCCTGTAAATCAAATCGTTACCCCACAAGTATAATATGGACACCATTAAGAGGTTTGGAAAACTAGGTATTGGTATCAATACCTTGACCATGGTACACGGACAACCACTAGGGAATAAAAAATATATTTTCAAGGTTCATGATCATATGTGCCACCTTTGGATTTCATGCTATCATTTCAAGTGATGCCAATTTTGTTACAATCCAAGCCACTTAGTACTTGAGTGGCATTTTTGTAGGAATTTTCAACTTCTCCTTGCATAGTAGATAGATAGATTATGCAAGATACCAGATATATAAAATATGCAGAACATAAATAAAATGCTAGAAATGGCAGAATAACAGTAAAATATCCAGCATAATCTTCACAATACACAGAAATGATATACGAAATAGCAATAGAAAAACAAAAATGATATACTAAATAGCAATAGAAAAGCACCCTTTGATCTTCGTAGCAATGTTCACGTGTGCCCTTCGAGGGGGCAACTCAAATGGTTAACGCCTCACATAATTAACTTCCGCTAGGGTTTTCATAATTCTAATCTCATTTTATACCTTAAATATGTCTATTAAGAGAAGCATCTAGAGGAAGATCCTTCTAGAAGAGAAGCTTCTATTAGGTCTTCTTACATCCTACTTCTATTCTATTCTATTGAAAGGTATTATTAATATTGACCTTTATTACATCCTAATACATTGATCTACCTATGTGCGTTAGGACCTTAACATGTCCGGGCCTTTAAAAACAACCTTGTCCCTAAGGCTTGAGATGTGTTCCGCCGCATCGGTAGCCGGTTCCCGCGGCATCCGGCCGAGTCATATATTTCCACTGGGTTATCACTTCCTTGATGGTTCTCGACGCGAAAAGTGACGCCCCGTCCAAACTTCTTTTGGTTGTAGCCAAATGATCCTTCTTCGCTTAACTCGAAGGTTGGTTTGAATTTGGCACTTGGTTCCAATCACCTCTTCAAGCATGAAACATGAAAATAGAATGTAGCTTCGACCGATCAAGCGTGAGCTAATCGATATGCAACTTTGTCCTAATAATGCTGAGAACCGTGTGGCGCTTCATAAGATTTGGGTGCTAGCTTCGGACAATACTCGGCCTTGAGGGAAATTTCTCTTTATATGGTTGTAGCCGCAGAAACACCCGATCCCTTCTACAAATTGACGTCGGAGCGACCTTGATCTGCTTTGCCTGCTTCATTCTATTCTCGGGCTATGACCAAGTTCTCTTTAAGGGCAACAAGGGATAATATCTCCTCGGACTGTAAGTGTTTTGTCAATCACCTGGACCTTCAAGACACCAAGCAAGTATGAGAGAACCGACGCGGCTTCGCCCATACCGCCTTCAAAAAGGAGTCATGCGAAAGGGTTGTATGGTATGTAGTGTTGTACCACCATCCGGAGAGGGGTAAACCATTGGCCCACTGGTGTTGTTTTTCGTAGGCAAAGCACCTCAGATATGATTCCAAACACTTAAGCGGATGAATTTCGCTTGACCATCCGGCCCGGGATGATAAGCCGAGATGAGATGTACCAGGTGCCTTGTAGCTTAAAACAGCTTTGCCAAAAAATTGCTTGTGAAAGTTGGGTCTCAATAAAAATAGAGTTTGGCAGCGCCATGAAGCTTGAAGCCTCGATCCATGAAAATTTGAGCCACCGTGGATGCAGAATGGGTGGTGAAGAGACAAAAATGAGACATTTGAAAGGTGATCCACCACTACTATTATGACTGATGGCCTCCGGATGGGGTAAGCCTAGAATAAAGTCCATAGAGATATCCTTCCAAATAGAAGGATGAATCAGAAGCGGTTGGAGTGTACCTAGAGATTTGATCAAGCTTCTCCCTTGTTGTGCTGACATACCTCACATTCAACCACAAACTCTATGGATGTCTTGTTTCATACCATCCCGTAAAAAGGAACATTTGACTCTCGTTTCAGGAACCTCGAAAAGTTCTCGGCCAGGTGTAGCATGAAGCCTGAGTACCGTGGATTTGAGCTTGATTGTTTACTTAAATACAAGCTTAAATCTTTTTATCAAGCTCATCCCGAGCCATGAGTACCTCTCGGGGAGCTCGAGCTCTTGTTCTCAGCTTATCGGATAGAAACTTTGGGTCTTGAAGCCATTCCTAGTGCAAAACTTGTTCAATCGTACAATGAAGGAAAGAGAAAAAGGGATCCTTCGCTCATATTTTCGACGTTGCATTCGGCCACCTATTACATTGTATTTGCCCTTCTTGTAAATGTTCTCTTAATCATATCCAAAGAGCTTAGTGACCCTTGTTTCTCCCTGAGTAGCATTGTTACAAAAAGTACTTGAGGCTTGATGGTCAGTCTTAATTTGGAATCGCTAAGAGATAAGGACACCATAATTCAACGACATGCAAAATCGCCAACATTTCTTTCATAAATAGGTTTTCCCATATTCCTTTCAGACAGCTTGTTTGCTAGTGAAGGCCAACAGTCAACCCTCTTGCATAAGGACACCAATTCCTTTCCCCGAGACGATTCCAACACAAATTTCTTTGTGAAGCTCTGGAAGGTCCAACCGGCGGCACATGGCTTCCTTCAAGGTTTGAAAAGCTTGATAAATACCGGCCGGGTCCAAGTGAAAGAGTTCTTTTGAGAAGAGCTGTGAGAGGTGATGCATCTTTCCATAGTTCTAACGAACTTGCGATAATACCCGTGAGGCCCAAAAAATCATCGTAAGCTTTGAGAGTCTTTGCGCGCAATTCGGGCCTTGCATAGCTTCAATATTTTTCGGTCCACCCTGACGCCATCCTGCCCACCAGTTGACCCAAGTATTCTACTTCGATGCACCAAAAGCACATTTGACTGCTTTCAAGAAAAGATGGTGATGAGAGAGTAGGCCGAACTTGATCCACATGGAGTAAGATGGTCTCATTCATGTCTTGCTATATATGAGGATATCATCAAAGAAAATCCAAGACAAAATGATGGAGAAAAGGGTGGAAGACATGGTTCATGAGGCTCCTGAAAGGTGGAGGGGGCATTACACAACCAAAGGGCATGACCAAACTCAGAGTGGCCCTCATGAGTGCGAAGGCCATCTTGGGAATGTCGACTCTTTCATATGTGACCGGTGATAGCCCGAGTTAAGATCAAGTTTGGTGAAGAATTGCGCCACTAATTCATCCAGAGGTCATCAATGACATGAATGGGAAATTTGTCTCGATGTTAGTTTGTTGAGAGCACGGAAGTCGTGACACATTCTCCAAGAACCTTCTTTCTTCAATACCATGATGACCTGGGAGAGGAGAAGGGTCAGATTCAGGATGGATGACTCCGGAAAGAAGGAGTTCCTAGACCATTTTTCAATTTCATTCTTTGGTGCAAAGGTGTGGAAATATGGACGTATATTGTGGGGAAGGCTTCCCGGGACAGCAAGGGGAATGTGGAATGATCATGGACACCGGAAGGAGGGAGTCCTTGGGGAGTTGAAAAGACTGCTTGATGTTTAGAAAGGAGGGCTTCGGAGGTCTTGGGGCACGAGTGGGATCTCTGGTTTGTATGGCATGGAGTTGGGCTATGACACCGAATGACCTTTTGAGCAATTTTTCCACGCGATGAGAACTGATGACTTCAGAAGAACCCACAGTGATGCCATGAAATTTATATTTCACTTTGGTCAAATTCGTATTGGTTAAAGTTCAAAAATCCAAGGAGAATGGGACCCAAGGTTCTAGCCATTCGACACCCAACACAATGTCGCGAATCCCGCCCATGTCAATAGCAAACATATGGTATTTGAGGTGGTAGTCACCATTTTGGAGATTCATTACTTTCACGTCATCATTACATTTCATAGAACCACCATTGGCAATCATGATTTGGAAATTATCGACAGCATGGATGTAGCAATGGCTCTTGGCAATGCGCCATGAATAAATCGTAAGTCGCCACTATCAACCAAGATGATGACCTCGTTGCTTGATAAACCGAATAGCTTGATAAAATGGTAGCCAGTGAGAGCATTTGAGGGAAATGACTGGTTCCAATTCGAGAGGTTCTGAGGGATGGGTTATACCGGAAATTTCAGACTTGGGCATAGAGGGGTTAGTCAACATCTTCTTCCGGACACCCGAGATGGCCATAAAGAGCTTTTGTTCTTTACATTTGTGGTTCGGGAAATATTTGTCATCGCTACTATAACGTAGGCCTTGAGCTGATGTTCAACCATTTCATCCCCGGTCAATTTTTGGTTTTTAATGGGCGGAGGGAGTAGTGGGGTTTACTAGTTTAGGGCGCCGGATAAAGGAAGGATTTCATTTTTGAGAGGAAACAATTTTGTCAGACTTTTGAAGGCTTTTGGTGCCTCCACCTTAAGTCGTAGGTCGGTGCCATGAGGACATGGGCCCGAATCTCCTCCTTGAGGTCACCGATAAAACACTCTCGAAAAAAGCATCAATCATGCCCTCTATTGTTCGAAAAAGCTGCATTTCTCAAATGCATTCCATGAAGTCTTCGATCGCGGCCCCGACAGCCTAATTTTGTCAAACGCATCCTAAATGGTGGTTGTCTGTGTCAAAGTGCTCATAAAGCTCAACAACAAATTGGGTCCAAGCAATATAAATCTTTGACGGGAATTTTTCCTCCATTGCCACCATTGCCACGTTTGATCTAGATGGAGAACACCATATCGGAGTTTAGCCAAGTCATCCGTAATGTTGTAGAGAGAGAAATAGTGTTCCATTTGTGAATCTTAACCGTTGGGGGTCCGAGCCATCAAATTTGGTTACATCCACCCGCTGTAGCGGAGGTCCCTTTGAAAGTGATGGGGTTGAAAGGATCGGGAAGAAGTTTCACCTTCAGCCTTTTTATGTGCCTCAGGAAAAGAGTCATCTGTGAGAGCCTTTGAGTTTGCCGCAGTGATGCAAAGACAGATTCTCCCGGTGGTCAGCTCATGTTTGACTCCGCCATTGCGGACTACCTGACTACATTTACGGATGCATCCATGGAGGCATCACGAGAGGCAAAAGTAGCACTGAGCTGTTGCACTTATTGTTGGGTCTCTAGTAAACCATATTGCAGGGTGGTGAAGCTTTGCGACTTCAGTTCTTGGTTACGTGTATGGCCAAGGATGATGGGTGAACTGAAAAGTTGCGGGCGGGGTCAATTTTTTTCAAAAAAATGATACATGGATGAAAGTGATAAGGAGAAGAGATGAATCCAATGGAATAGGTCTCAAATAATGGTGAAAAATTTCCGCACTCGCTTTATTTTTATTTTTATTTTTGCATGCGGGTTATGCTTTGGTCTCAAGAATGTCAGCAAAGGTTAAATCCCCAAATTCTAACTAGAGAGTATTTACTTAACAACCTCAACACGTATGCGTCGTAATAGATCTCGCCAGGTTTAATCTTGTTTATGTTGCCGCTTATGTTCCCCAAGGGTTAGGTGGTATTCAAGGGTTCTACAAAGGGTTTTCCCTGTTTCATAGCTCTTCATATATGTGTGGGGTCCGATAGTAGTACTCGGCCCAATAGGGTACTAAGGAGGATAGACTGTAATTTTAGCTGCATCATACCCGGATTCACCAAGTACTAGAGAGTATCTTTCCGAAAAGCCGCTTCAAGTGACACTATAGTAGTCTGGTGGCCGATAGGTTTATTTAAAGAGGGCTTCACAAAATCTAGGCCGATCCGCATTAATAAAAGTCGCCTGATGCACTACTACTCGAAGGGGTATCAACAGGGTTACAAGGGTGGCCAAATGGGGATGTGCTTTAAGTACCACTTGTATTCCTATGTGTATGAATCCCTCAACCGCGTTTATGCCAAGAACGATAGACTGTGGGTTTAAAGACGCCTCGAATACGCCTCTCTACCTCAAAAATACTCCACAATTTTCTGACAAGGAAAGTGCTCGATACCACTTGCAAGATGTACCGCATAAAAAATATGTAACATAAATAAAATGCTAGAAATGGCAGTAATAACATGAAAATATCCAAAGATAATCTTCACAATACACAAAATGATATACTAAATAGCAATAGAAAATCACTTTGATTCAGAAAAGCAATGTTCATGTGCCTCTAGGGGAACCTCCAAATGAGCAACACTCACTGTTACAATAATCTCCAAGCTAGGGTTTTCATACCCTCGACCCTTATTTATACTAAATATGTCTATTAAGAGAAGCATCTAGAGGAAGATCCTTCTAGAAGCAAAAGCTTCTATTAGGTCTTCTTACATCCGCCTTATTCTAATTTATTGAAAGGTCTTATTAATATTGACCTTTATTACATCCGAATACATTGATCTACCTATGTGTGGGTTAGGACCTTAACAGATTAAGAGATTAAGACTAGTTTTTTTTATTATAAAGGCATAGTTTAATCCTTTAATCATTATATTGTATTCATCTACTAAGAAATTTGTATGTGGTTGTCCCTAATATTCTAGTGGTTTTCCTTGCACCATTCTTAGGGCCATGATACCAATTCTTAGCATGCCAAACTATGTAATGGAATCCATATTATACTTATGGGATAAATATTCCATTTGTAGGGATTGTGTGGTGTTTTTGAATCCTGTGCATGGTCCATGAACCATAAAATCATATTTTGTTTCCTAATACATTGTTTTTTATCATTAGACCATGCATGGGGCAACGTCTCAAGAACCATCTAGTGTGGAAAACCTTGCAATGGTTCCCATATGACCATGGATAAGGATTTGTGACCCATCCCTGGTGAACAAAATATTCTAATGGCGTATGTATCCCACTTGGTGGCTAAAGATCTCCTCTGAAGGGTATGTGAAATGGTTCAATATCTCCTTTTATCCCATGAACCTTAGGATCTTTATTTAGGTCATATGGCCCTTCTTTTCCCAGCTTGACCATGTTCAAGACCTAGGATCAATATTGTTACCACATAAACTTGCACTTTAGGATATAAAGTCCAAAATCTCAAATGTGATCTAAGTGAAACTAAGACGGGGCCATTGTCATCTCCTCAACCCTCTTCTGTACTTCAAACTATACTCCTTTGGCTTGAGGGGGGTTTCCCTAGGTTGATATTGCTAGGACTTAGGGAAATGAAGCTCAAGGTTACATGAAGAGTAAATCAAGGCAAAATGGTTTTGGTAAATTTTAGGGTATGGAAGATGATGGGAGGATCATGGAACATTGTCTTTTCATTAGGCATATGGGGTCAACCAGGGACTCTCTTGAGAAGGAAAATAATGGATATTGGATGATACCTAAGCTAGTCTACTACAAACCTTAGGAGACCCTCCTATAGGGTGATGACTAGGGTAGTCCACTACAAACCCTTAGAATATCCTGCTATGTCCTTTAACAAGATTTTAAGTCAATGTCAATGGAAGGTAGTCCACTACAAACATTCCTAGGGTTTATAAGACAAGATCTATTCAAGAAAAATACAAGGAAAAATCACCTTTGCCACTTGAAAAAACATTTTCACTTGATACATCCAACAAATAAATCTACAAAGACTTAAAAAGAAAGATTACTAGGTAAATCCTTGCTCATCCATAAAAACCTAACCATGAATCATCCATCAAACTTGAAAAATCATCCACAATTAGTATCCTCAATAGAGGCGCCTTAGTCTTCCATTCATAGCACAAATCCAAGACAAAAGTACTCCAACCAATTTCACAAATTTCAGACTTGCTATGGGATTTCTCCCCAAATCCAACTATGATAAAATGAGATAAAGTGCATCTCTATTTATAGAGGATATTATCAACTTACTTAACATTAAAATATTGATTTTTAAGCTAAAATCCTCTAATCTAGCCTATGTGGGGACAAAAGGCCCTCTTCTCTAATTTAATCCAAAATATACAAAACTTTGGCTTATTTAATCCACTTGTACAAAATCAAGGGGCTCAATCCCTAAAATATGACCTATCTCAATAAATGAGGGGAATAGGGGGGATTTGGTGCAACAGTCATCCTCCAAAGGCCCTTCAAAGCTCCTTTTCCTCCACAAAATTAACATGTGGAAAATGGGCTTCAAGATGCATGCTCTAGCCTCCAAAAGCCCTTCCATGATTGATCCTTCAACAATCAAGTCTTCATTGAGTCTCCAAAAGTGGGCACAAAACCTCCAAACATGTAAATTCTATCCTTCAACGAACTTCAAAAGGGTTAGTTCAAAACTTCAAAATGTATAAGCCAACCTAGTCATCATCACATTTGTTCTTGAAGGTCGACCTTATCTGCAATGGGGAGTTTTAGGTTGGATCCCATATGTTTACCACACATATATATGTACACTTCAACTCATTACAAATAAGGAACCTCTATGTATTAAGGCTACTCTGAAAAACATCACGGCGTAGGAGCGCTTACACCAAATCCACATAATTATTCATTCATGTTATGAACATACTCTGTAAAACTCTGTAAAACTATTACATATCTGAAATGGTTATGGGTTCCCTTTTAATTGCAGGATGGAAACAATAGTCATCAAGGCTGGACGAAGCTATATATGCTACATACTCTTTCCATTATTCTAAGAAATTTATCCTTCAACTTGAAAATCAAGTATTTATCGTTGCATGAATCCATGAGATGAGCTAGATTCCTTATATTTTTATTTTTGATTTGATTAAGCTTCAAGACTTGTTGATTTCTCATGTATTCATATCCAATATTAATGCCATTGGCCAAAACCTATGATAAGACAACCATCTATTCCCATTCAAAATTTGGCAAACAGTATTGTGCCTTGGCCATGATTTTTAACCCCATAGATTCTTCACATTCATCTTCTGTCGATGACTTTGATAGAAGTGTAAACACTAATCCTACAACAATTAGGTAAGAAGGTTTCCCTCCTTCAATGTGATATGGCACCAAAGGAACACACGGATTCAATGTTGTTAGAACATTCATTTTATTTCTTTCTTGAATAATTCCAAACTCTGATATATCACTTTTTGACCGGTGATAAATCCAAATGCAATACGCTCCGTGGAACCCTCTTTTGGTAATTCAAAGTGAGATAACTTCCCATATATGTAGTCCTTCAGAATTTGTAGGTTTTCATATGTCTCATTTGGAAAACCATAATTCCCAACATATCTTTGATATTGAGAATATGTCCTTAGCAACTCAAATTCTACCGGGAGCATATCCCATGGTTCACATGGTTTATGGTTTAGGTAAAGATGTTCTATAAATATTCTCCAAATTACTTCTAGGAACCCAATCAACTACAACTTGTATTGTACCCCTGCGATGAGTGAAACAATTAAAATGCAACACACCCGAAGCAACCATTTCTTATTTGGAGCTCGAAAAGATGGGAAAAACTAAACCAAGATAGTCACACAACATGGGCCTGTCTGAAATTATAAGTGTCTAAAAATGCTTGGTCTTCCGCAGTGCTGATATGAAATCAGTTCAGTTCTGTCCAACTAACACATTTATTGTGGAACTTTTACCCACATTAGGATAGCCAAAAAACCCTACAATCACAAGCCTACAACCAAAATCTAGCACCTTGGGGAGTCATGGTTACTAATCAATACATCACTCTCACTCTAAGATGAATCAAAATTTGAAGATTAGTTTCAGTCGAAGCTTTCCTGATTGCTGAAATTTCTTCTGTGTCTTTTGTAAATGACTCAAAATCTCTTCCTGGCCATAAATTTTGATGTCCTCAATAGAAACACCTAATTTGTTCAACTCCTCTAGATTCACTACAAAACTTTATGAATGGCTCGCGTGATATTTAAGGATATTTAGAATACCAAAATAGATATAAAATTCCTTGTGAATGAAAATATTTGGCCCATTTTTGTTTGATATAAACTGGTAAAAGATCTTCTTTATTGACAAAAAACATTGTCCTCTTCTGGATATCAATTTCTCACATGTATGCCTCTAAATCAAAAGAATGGTACAACAACGAATTTTGGGTATCCACCACAGTAACAACTATATCACTTCTTTCAAGCACTCGCAAAAGATTACTCCATATTTGGATATCCTTTTTAAAGGAAGTCAATACACATTTTTTTTTATTCTCCTCCATCTTGGCAAGTATCCTGCACCAATTAAAAAATGATAGTCTTTCTTTAGTATCTAGTTCTTCTGTAGACATCTTGACATAAAATGGTGTTCCCATTTCTGAAACCTATACTCGTTTCCAAGTTTTGTGCGACTTAGTCACTGATACTTTCCGGATAGGAGAGCTTGCAACACGAACACATTACTTTCTACTCGATCCACTTATCCAAAATATCACTCAAAGGATGAATATCCTGCATAACTAGGAAATCTATTCTATCAACTCCTAGGTTCAATGAGCATAACTTTTCACAAAGAATGCGAGGCAACTCTGGTATATTTTTCCCTTCACCGATTAGATGCCACATCATGAAAAATAGTGGATAACATCTGACTGAATTGATCTAGAATCTTTCTCATACTCATACATGAACCAGTGGATAACATCTAGCTCCAACTTGGGGACATGTGTTCCTTCTGATGTGCAAGGAAACCGAAGAATATTTTCACCTATACAAAATAGTGGATAACATCTAGTTGAATTGATCTAGAATCCTTCTCATACTCATACATGAACCAATGGATAACATCTAGCTCCAACTTGGGGACATGTGTTCCTTCTGGAGTGCATGAAAACCTCATAATATTTTCATCTCTTCAATACGTCACAAATATCATCTTCTCTACCCCTATGCTTGATCATTGTGTAGAACAATGACACATCAAATTCCAGGTGTTCGTATGATGATTTTTCTATTAATGCTAGGCTGAGAAATTTCTTTTTCCTGCTCTCCTGATTCTCAGAAGAGGATTCCCCTTTTATTTTCATTTTATAGTCCATTGACTTATATTCCTCATCAACATGTAGCTGTAAAGGACTGTAACCAGATATATTAATTGCATCACCCTATGTGGACACATAAAATTTTCTTGCACCTTTCACACGGTCCTTGATTCCATTAGATTTAACTATTTTACCCAAAGAAGAGACTAGCTTAATCAATGATTCCTCTTCTGGTAGAAGGTCCTTTTGGAAGGTGATGGCGTGGATATTCCAGATCTACAAGAAAATCTAGAGGATGCCCTAGTTGTAGCTCAAGATCATGGTAACATCATTGATTTTCTAGAGGATATTTTTGATGGCTAGGATAATGAGGCCATCGTTCAAGAGAGCATGTCAGATCCCCCTTTTGATATTGGGACATTCATAGAAGAATGTTGTGAGGATAAATAAGAAGAGACCTTCATAGAAGAATGTTGTGAGCAGAAATAAGAAGAGGCTCTTCTTAGCCCTTCTTATGACTTAGCTAAAGCAATCATGGAATAAAATCATAAAGGAATTAATGATGAGAAATATGCTACTCCAAAGGACATGTGACCAAAATTTGCATGGATTAGCACTGGTAGCCACATAGAAGATAAAATTGATACTAGTGATACTAGAAGAACAACCTATGGACAACATTTCTGGCCATGCTATGGAAGGAATCAATTTATCATTGGAATGGATACCTTCATGATATGCCTTTATACATGTTCATAATTTGTGGATTGTTGAATTTTTTGATTTTCAGATCTGATAATTATTGCCTTATGATTTAAATGCTATTGTTATCATAGAATAATTACACACTGAAAATCTCAACAAGACTTAGTGAACTTGATGAGAGGTTATTGTAAGTAAATATTATATGAGATGGTATATTACAGTTGAGGGGACCAATATATATACTTGGGCAGAGTGCCTTTTCATTTAATGGACATGTCTTTTCCATTATTATCTTTTCATTAATTAATTAATTATTAATTATTGATTATTTATATCTTTATACATTATATTATAAATATATTATTTATATATTATATTATGTTGATGATTATTTCCTCACATTCATGTCTAATTAATATAGATCACTCCATCATGGAGCAGGAAATTTGAGAGTACCTCGAGTCTATCAATTCCTCATCAGGAGAAAGACTATGCATGGGTCATTCATTACTAGCCAAATCAACATGGCCCCGTGAGTGAATGTATCATTCTTCCTTGGTCAAATCAGGATGAACAATCTTGGAGAATGTCTTCTTGATGTTGCTAACTGGAGAAACATCAACATCATGGGCCATTCACCACTAGCCAAATTAACATGGCCTAGTGAGTGAATGTATCATCCTCCCTCCACCAAATCAGCATGACCAATCTGGGAGAATGTATGCCTGATGCTGAAACATCAACACTCCCTCTCAAAAAGGGAGACATTTTGCATCACACCAATCTTGTCTTCAAAATATACGAACTTCTCCCTAGACAAAGGCTTGGTGAGAATGTTTGCAATCCGCTCATATGTGGATATGTACTAGAGCTTTACTGCTCCCTTCTATACCATATCTAAGAAGAAGTGACATTTGATCTTAATGTTCTTCAACTTGTCATGAAATACTGGATTGTCTGAAAGCTTGACACAACATTTATTATCACAATGTATCAAGGTCGTCTCTAGCTCCTGATCAAATGGCCCTACACAAAGCTTCTAAAGCCATACTTCTTCGTGACTTGAGACATTGGTTGTGCTATACTCTGCCTCTACTCTATTGATTGCTACAAAATTTTTCTTCCTGCTAAGCCAGGATATCATAGCTGATGCTAAGTTGAAGTAACACCCCAAGGTGCTCTTTCTATCTACTGCACTCTCTACCTAGTCAAAATCTGTATATCCCTGCAACCTCACTTCACCACCTAAGACATATCTCAGATCATATCCAATTGTACTGTGCAGGTACCTCAACAGATGCTTTGTTGCAACCCAATGAAACTCCCTCTTCTAAACCATAAACTGGCTCAAGGTGATCATTGCAAAACAAGTATCTAGTCTGTTGTTAACTAGGTACATCAAGGATCCAATCAACTGTCTATACATAGTGGGATCCACCAAATATGAATCTGAAGCATAATCACTCAACTTATTCAGATTTTTCATCATAGGTGTATCCCTGGAATTGCAGTCCATCATACAGAATTTGCTCAAGATCTCAACAGTGTACTTCCCCTGTCTGAGGAAGATCTCGCCTGGTCTCTGCCACACCTCCAATCACAAGAAATAATGCATCAATCTAAGATCCTTCATCTCAAACTCAGAGGCCAACTCCCTCTTTCATCTGTCAATGAGCCTCTTTGCCCCCACAAGGAACAAATCATCAACATATAGAACCAAGATCAATGAACCACCATCAACAACATTGTAGTAAAGGTTGGGATCAACTCCATTTTTTCAATATTAACCAAAAGCATGAAAAATTATTGTATTATTAAATTGCTGAAAACATTAATGTGAGAATGTGAACCTATGCAACTATTCATGGGTTTATTGTAACTCTCATCCATTTTAGCTAATATTTCCCCCATCCCCACCCTCATATATGAGGGTAGAGGGAGAGGGAAATATTTGATAAAATGTATTACATTTTATCAAATATTCCCCCCACCCTCACCCTCATATATGAGGGTGGGGGTGGACTTGTTTAAAATCCATTTCCTTATCCTGTTCAAGGGCTAGTCTCAAAGGGCATGGCAATATACTTCTTTTTTTATGGATGGAGTGAAGGCCATAGAGGTAAAGGTTTGAGAGAAAAAGTCCATTTTATAGTAAGTAAATGAGTTTATTTTCATTTTCTATGATAGGAATCACATAGGTTATGTTTTCTCTATTATACCCCTCACCCCCACCCTCATATATGAGGGCATGAGGGTGCAGGTGGGGGGAATAATAGAGAAAACATAATATGTTTTCTTTGGGTTATAATTTCCAATTTCTCGGCCGAGAAAAAAGTCAACATATTTTCTTAGCCGAGAGTTGTAATGTTTTTCAGACTATAATTTAACCAAGGTTAAAATTTTCTTGGACGATATTTTAGCTGTGGTTAGATAATTTTTCGACCAAGAAAATTTTAGTTTCTTGGCGGAGAGTATGATTAAATTTTTTGTATCAAACTTTGTGATTAACAAGAATATCTTTCTTTCCATTCTTTCGGTTGAGATTTCAAAAACATTCTTGGGTAGAGTTTTTTTTAACCCTGTGTTACTTTTTGGGAAAAAAAAATCTTTCCCGAGAAATTAATAAAGTTCTCGGCCGAGAGTTTTTGGTCAACAAATACAACAAGCATTTTTGCAGTTTTCTGAAATTTGTCACTTGAGCAAGGTGGAAAGCCTAAAAAATATGAGAATTACCTGTTAGAGTTTATACCGGTAGATTCATCATTGAATCTAATTTCTCATGGTATAAGAATTTTTGAATTTCATTAGGGATTTCTATTTTTTACTATTTTTTTCTAAATTTTATCAGTAGAAAATTTAGCGAGCTAAAAATCAGTCGCAACAAAAATTCAATATCATCCCAATGACAACACCAAAAAAATGTAAAAACTCACAAGGATGTTCCTTTCACTGTCCTATTCAAAATGGTAGTTTTATTTTGTTTGATAAGAGTCACATTTGAAATAAAATGCGAGGACCCCAACATGTCTCGATAAGGCACCATTTTTTAAACATATGCTATTTTGATAAGTAATAAAAAATAGTTGTTAAGTCTGAAAATAATCAACATATAGTCCATTGCTAAGTACGATCTGTGTGTATTATGAGCATACATTTGGTTTTCGTAAAATGAATAACCATCTCTAAAAAAATGAGGGGCACATAGGTCACTCATTATGCATACCTAAAATTTTAAAGTATATGTCGTTGATGCCCCTCAAATTACTATGTGTCCATAATTTTTTTTTTTTTTTTTTTAAATATGAGTATGAAGCTAATACAATTCTCTAGAAATATTGTGTTTACTTCAAGGTGAAATTCCTAAGGGAGATATGGGTTTGAAGGGATTGAAGTTGAAAACCATAAATTTTGCAGTTTTGTTTTCAAAAAAAGGGCAAAAAGTGTTTCCCAACTTCATATTTTCACATTACAACTTTCTCTATTATTCCCCCCACCCTAAACCTCATATATATGAGGGTGGGGGTAGAGGGTATAATAGAGAAAACATATTACCCTCATATATGAAGCTGGGGTGAGGGGTATAATAGAGAAAACATATTAATACATTTTCTATAATATGAGGTTGGGGGTGGGGGGTATAATAGAGAAACACATATAAATAATATTTTTTCTATATTATAACCCTCACCCCAAAATATGTTTGATCTATTATACCCCCCACCCCCACCCTCATATATGAGGGTATATGAGGGTGGGGGTGGGTGGTATAATAGAGAAAACATATTATGCTTTCTTTATTATCCCCCCCACCCTCATATTATGTTTTCTCTAATATATCTCCCACCCCCACCCTCATATATGAGGGTATATGAGGGTGGGGGTGAGGGTATAATAGAGAAAACATATTATGTTTTATCTATTATTCCCCCCACCCTCATATTATGTTTTCTCTATTATAGTCCCCACCCCCACCCTTATTGGGTGGGGGGAATAATATAGAAAACATATTATATGAGGGTGGGGGTGGGGGGTATAATAGAGAAAACATAATATGTTTTCTCTATTAGTCCCCCCACCTCCACCCTCGTATTAGGTATAAGGGTGGGGGAAATAATAGAGAAAACATAATATGTTTTCTCTATTATACCTAATATGAGGGTGAGGGTGGGGGTGAGGGTGGGGGCAATAATAGATAAAACATGGACCCTCATATATGAGGATGGGAGTAGGGCCTA
>SNQJ01S0117097.1:86994-97557 GCA_010110895.2 Picea sitchensis
CATCTGCATAGTCCTATTCTAGATCAACAAAATCGTTGAACCAATCCAGGTGATTTTGGGCAGATGTGTTTCCTTTAGCATCATATAGCTTGATCCTTTGTCTGTAGTTTTGGGGAAAATCGTGCATTTGGGTTGGAAGAACGAGGGGGGAGAATCTGGTGGCCATTGATCTAGGTGGGTTATGGATTTGGGGGATTTTCTTCGGTATTAGAGCTCGAAACCTCTTCTCATCAAAGACTATATCATCTAAGTTGGCTTCTGACTTAGACCTGAACAAGGTTTGCTGAAAAAGGGTGTCAAACTCAAGGTCGTCAATGCTTTGTGTGTCGTCTTTGGGTAAGGACATGCTTCTATCCAATTAATAGAATGGGTCTGGCACTTGTTGCCTAAGCCTATAGAGAAGCTTCTCGGGATCACACATGGGATCTACAAGGTTTGGTATAGTATTTTCTCTGGTATAGATTGTCTTCGGAGCCAGGCTTCCTGAGTTATGCTACTTTGTTCTACTGGTCTCTTTGACTGGAGTCACCAGGGTAAAGGTTTCAGCCAATTTTTCAATAAATATGTTTGTCCCACTGTTACCCTCAGGGGTCAAAACTATAACTTTAGTCATTCTCCAGGGAAAATTTATTCAGTACCATCCCCAAAAACGACACCAGAATGTTAGCACTATGTAAACTTCATTCAGAAAAGAAATGAATGACAGAGGCAACCTACAAACCAACTTTGAGGCCTGAAACTAGCCTTTCAGACCTAGAGAGGGCTCTCTCTAGAGACTTTGTCTCTATACAGGATATGGCTTTAAGCTGTCAACTAGATTTAACACCTATAAACAATAATTTCTATTTCTATTAGTGAAAGGAAGTAAGACCTTGGGCTATGGAGTCGATTCAAGAAAACAATAGAAACAAATGACTTGGTGAATGAACTTGAGAGGATAAAGGCTAAGTAAGCAACAGTCTTTCGTTTAAAATCGTTGTGTGTGGCAAGGGGAAAAAATATGAAGCAACTTGGAGCATCGTTGGGGATGAATTCAAAGTTAGCTTATAGGAAATATAGTTTGTGTAAATGGCGCAAATCTAGAGCACCGTGCGGTGAATCCTAGATTCAAAAATACGTTCCAATTCAAACAGAAATAGATATGAATATAAAGAATACAGGAAGTATGTACATAAAGAAAGGAAAAAATACATCAAACTGCTACAATTAGAATCTTTTCGTCAAAGTTTCAGGACCTTTGCATTAAATTTTGATCGAGCTCAAAGCTACATTTGATAGTTTATGTCTACACTATTTTTTCCAACCAACCTCGCTTACATTGAAAAGATAAAATATATAGGTGAGGGTGCAGTGCTTGGGCTCCCCTACTCTCTAACTATTATCCCTATAAATTAGGCAACTAACTATTCTCTGCTAGCTGACTCTTCGTAAGGCACTTTGCCAAAAATAGAAACCAGTTGTACTTGGTCACATCATAAACGCTTGTCTCTGCCACGGCGGTCCAGTCATTAGAAAGATATCATCTTGAGGAGAGTGATGTGTTGATGCCTTCCTTTGACAGGGTATCTGGACGATCAAGTGCTCTATCAAAATCCCACCACCTATTGTAATGGCCTTGATTTATGCCTCGTGATCATTTGATGGAGTGTACACGTGCCAAGTGACCGTGGACTGTCGCAGTCATTTCCAAAATGAAAACATCGGTTAAAGGGTGATGCCTTCTTCAAACTGTCAAAATCTGCACCACGTTTGAGAAAATAAGAATGAAATCAGTTAATCATGATTCTGGTCTCACCTGCATTTTTGATACCCGAAGCGTTCTCCTGAGAGACCAGTTGTGTGGTTTCAGGTTCATCACTTTCCTTTGCATAATCTTGTTCCCTTTCAGCCTCTTCTGTGCATTGGCAAGAACCGCGTGGACTTTCTCTAGTGTCGGTTAACATTCTTTGAAGTGTTTCGTGTTCCTTTCTTTCGATGTCCTCTGTGCTTCGTGCAGTTGTATGATTGTATCTTGCACTTCCCTGAGTTGTCTCTTGAGCCACGTCACGTTTCCCTCCTGGACTTATGAAGTTGATGCTTCGAGGGTCTTCACTACTAAATATTGTCTCAGCTCTCTATTTTCCTGGTAAATCTCGGCAATAGCGAGCTTCGCTTGCTTCGGCTATTGCGACAACTCACAGACATCTGCACCTTCGGTGTCTGTCCTCCTTCTTCTTCCCCATATTTCATGACTTGTACCTTTGACATGTTCCAGGTGAATGGCGCACATGAGCAACTCTTCGGCGACCAACTTTGTGCGCGGCTCTCTCGGGACTCGGGTTTCCCCAACTTCCTTGTTCTTCCTTGCCCTTCCCCTTCTCTAGGGGATTGGTTGTTGGGGGGACAAGGCTTCCAACATCTTTCCTTCCTTCGCATCCTTTCCTGATTCAGCCTCTGTGGGTAGAGGGAAATATTATTTTGGATCCTTGGGAATGCCCAATGTAACCAAAAATGAATCCCAGTTGCTTCCCAATCACTTTAATTCCTCAACTACCAACAATTTAATAAGTGAGACATGAGATACTTTCCTCTTCAGCTGATCTACTTCATCCTGGGCATTGTCTGTCATCTCTCGGAGGATTTGGTGTAAGAAGAAGGGTAGATTCAATAGTCTACTTCCTGTGAAATGCATCAATAATCTAATGTGATGTGAATGTATTCTTTCAAACCTTCCCTCACAAGTGAAACTCCCAAGAGTTTTCGAAAAGGTTGTTGCAAATATCTACTTGGGACGCCCTTCTCGACTTTCCCACCTCAACAGTCTCTCTTGATGAAGTCTTCATAGCACCGCGCATCCAAGGGCATGCCTTTAAACCACCTTTCACTGCATAGAGGGATCTTTGTTGTAGTCGACAAATTTTCCTCTGTCACCTGGGAAGTGGCACCTGCAATCACCGCGCGAAACCCGTCGAACCTAAGTGTGAAATTATCCGCTAGTTTCGTATTGAACCCTTGGATTTTCCTACAAAAATCCATGCATCTGAACTATTCAAAGGACACTCTGACCTCCATATCTTCATTGACCAATGTCAAGTTTTGGGGCTTGGGCCCAGCATTTCTTCCTCTTTGCGCACCCTTCCTTATGCTCTGGGAGGTTGCCATGGTGCAACGTGTATTTTTTTTATGCGCGGTGGATTTGGCACAGGCCCAAGGAAGTGATCTTGATTAACCTGGGCTCTTGAGAAGAATTACAAATAGTGCATAAGCTTGGCTGGTCAACAGAGTGCATGCAGAACAACCGGAATTTATAACAGAGGGGGTGAGAGATGGAACTATTCCAGAGAACATTGAATTCATGGTGACTGGAGGTTTCGAAGAAATCTGAATATTTTTTGTAGCACATCTGCATGATGAGTACACTTCGGGTTATGTAAGGTACAGTTGATAAGAGCTGCAAAGTATACATGATGTAAGCATCGTGATTTTTCATTCTTTTTTACTTCATTATGAGCTGATGATGGTCATTGAACCTGCCGACGCGACTTCTATTTAACAACTTGCCTCGAACTTCAACACGTAAAACCTTCCTTTGTGAGAGGACCCAATTCTTTGGGAATAGACCCATACCATTTACACATGTTTTGACTCTGACATCCCTTCCCGACTCCAAGGGTGAACCGGCCACTTGCTAACTTCGACCCATTTGTTGTTCGGTACCTAACCCCACACTCTTTCACACACAGACCATGACTCGACTAAGACTGACTCTAACTAAAAGAAAAAAGATGGTGCTAACACCTCTATCCCATACATTTCCAATGACTACTTTCTTTCTCAATTCTAATTCATGAGCAAAAAGTTATGGCCAATTAATTGTTACCCATTTACTCCTTTTTCACACCCTTCAACCAACTGAATTTTTTTTTAAGTTGTTCCCATGCATATTTTCACCTGATCCTTTGGAGTTTTGACAAGATATCATCTAGGTTCCTTCATTACCATGTTTTGAACAACCTGACCAAGTTTCACCTTCATCCAAGATCCAGGTTGTTAGTTACAACTTGTTGAAGATTAAGGCCAAATTATATTTTTATCCCTGATTTCTACAGGTTCCTTCTACATCCTCTTGTGAAATTTTAGGTATCTATAATACTGATTTAACCCCATGATTGTCTTATTTGGCTCAATATTTTTTCGTATACTTCTCTTTTTCCCCAATCTAATTCCCGAGCATAAAGTTATGACCTCTGGACTAAACTGGTACCCAAAAATTACCTTGAATTGTTTGGCCTATAACTTCCTCCTACATGCCACCATGGAAGTACATGTCACCCTTCTTCCATGTAAACTGACATGTGTCTCCCACATCACGATGATCTCTTTGTATTTTAAAAATACCCAAATTTTTCCAATTTTTCCCAAATTCTATATATATATATATATATATATTTCCAATTACACCCAAATTCATAATTATTTTATCGGCCCACCATTAAAGCTATGAAACTAACTTATTACATCCAATATATACCATGTAAGCATCAACTCGACCTATGCTCTTGAATTTTTACTCCTTCACGTCAAATCCCCCATGAATTCCACTACGAAAAATGGGGCTTTTGCCCAAGTTCGCCCAATTTCACCATGGGCACTCTAAAAATCCACAATTCAACCAATTACAGTCATAATAAGTGCCAAATAACCTTTGTAACTACCCATTATCTCCATGTGTGGTCGATTGACAATTATGGCCATGATTTCTCTTCAATTCCACTCTAAATATTAGGGATTCTTACTAATCTTGCCATGGTTTCACTGTAAACTCCAAATTTTGCCCAATTATAGCATGAAAATGCCCAATAAAGGATTGAATTGACAATTTTTAATTCTTTGGTTCAATTGCATTGAATTACCCATGAATTCTTCTCAAATTTCTCTATTGTAATTTCGTTAAACAATTTGGAGGCATCTATTTTCAACATTTTTTCAAACAGCTTGCATGCATACTCTGCAAATTCACTTATATGCTCTATATTTGACCCATGCAGGCTCGATGTTCAACCTTAAGCTCTAATACCACATTATAGAATACACATCCCCAAGTTGATCCATGCCACACAAAAAAATTTCCTCTAATACCAATTTAATTAACAATGTTCCCTCCTTATGATTACAATTATGTAGTCCTAAATAGTATTTTACTCATGCATATTGAATAATAATAAAAACCCATAAAACCATAACAAGAATAACATAAGTATTCACATAATAATTATTACAAACACATAGAGACACTTATCTTTTGAATAATTCACCAAATGCGTGCAGACCTCAGACCTTCCTCCCATCCATAGACTCTACTTCTCATAAAATACTAGCAGCAGGTCACCCCTAAGTTGAGGCTAGAAACTCAACCAGGGAAGTATTCCTAAGTCAGAATAAGGTCTAACCATCACAATGAAACTCAGTTCAAGGTGCCAAATACTACATCTAGCCTAAAGCCTCTAATTTCCCATATCATGTCCCACCCCAAGAAGTGTGCCCCTTCTCTACTCAACAATCCTTCGACTACTCCACTTCCCTTCTAAGGCTTCAGCAACATGTCAGGTAGAAAGTCTCAGAGTTTGTAGTTATTTCCCAACACATAGGGAAGATAATTCCTAGAAATTCTCTCACCTAGAGAGAATTCTCAGGGGCTTGAAACCCCGCTTCTTCAACATACACATAGTCCTGACAGCTTGCTTCTTCAGCTCAAACTACCCAGGTTGAATGGATACCAATAACTCCCAAATGATTCCAAGTAAAGGTATGAATGGTGATGGCAGGGAGAGTACATATGGTTAGAGGGATAGTGAGAATGATGAGAAGAATGATTATAATGATGGGAATTACACTAATTTCCCACTTTATATTTGCATGTTACCAACTTGACACTTGTCATGTTGAGAACTACCTTGTGCCCACTTGCCCCCACTTGGGTGATATGTTCCTCATCATTAGGAACTTAGGGTAAAAAAAATCATATATCTTAGAGTTTAGGAAATATTATTATAATATTTCCTTGGCTTAGCCCCTCTTCCTAGACCCTTATCCCCCTTTCCCTTCTAGTGGAGTTATATCCCCTCCATACTCTTTTTTCGGGTTGGTTTGCAACAGTGGTGTATTTTTATTAATATATGAGTGTGATTACATATTACAATGATAGGCTCACTGGTCATTTATCATCCAGACTCTTCAACCTAATAACCACACAGCCACTCTGGCCTCAAAAACATATATAAAAAGGCACTCTGGCCCAAAATATCATGGCTCACTAGCCTATAAGTACATTTATAATTTGGGGTTCAGCCTAAGGGTATTACAATATTGGTCCATACACTTCAAAAAATGACCATATTGACTTTCACATACAATGCCACTCCCTAAGGCTTGAGAAAGAATCATAAAAAATCTAAAGAATACATTATTTTTCCTAGGAGGGAAGCAGATGAAAAATGAGGCGTAAATTCACATCTTGGAAAAAACATTATGCCAACTTAAAGCATGTTTCCCTTCTATATGCATATATAAATCCTTGGAACAAAACATAGGTTGAAAACACTTTTTCCCCATAGATAAATCATCACCAAAAACACAATTCACATCCTAATCTTCAATGACATGTTGAGAAGAAGATAAAGGGAAAAATGGATGGAAATGTGTGCTATGAAACTCTAGTTGTCTTGGGATAATCATAGCCTCATAGGAGTGCTCAGATATATTTTCACCAAAATCTGAGTATAGGCATGGATGAAAATATCCCTCACGGCATGACTTCAAGTGCTCAAAAGAATATGTATAATATGGCTAAAAGTTGTCATGAGAATGATATAATGAATCATTCCTATGTGGTTGAAACAAATATGTGAACATATCATATTCATGTTGCCAATAATATGAATCAATAATGTACACAGATGTATGTTCCAAAGGAAACAATTCCTTAGTCTTGACCTAAAGTCATCATCAGTATCATAAATGGGATCCCCATCAAAACAAAAACAACACATATCCCATTTATGCCTTCCAATATGCAGATAATATTCAATATGGTTATCATGTTCTTCATCAAATGAAAAATTTACCAAATTCAATGGTTTTTTATAAAAAAAACTCTTCACTTTCCAAATCATCAAAATATGCATCACATAAGTCAAAAACTTGGAAAGTAGTACAATTTACCATAACCTTGTCTTCATGGGGAAGGATGCTCAATTCAATTGGGTCATCATCATGGCCTTGATCTTCAACTTTATTTTCTTTGTCCAAGTCTTCTTCTTCTTCAATGGATTCATTAGGTCTCTCTTTCTCTTCTTCAATGGATTCATGAGGTCTCTCTTGCTCTTGTTCAAAGGTTTGGTAGCTTTCTTCATGAATCTCTTCTTCAGATTCTTGTTCTTCAATCAAGCCTTCATCATCTTTAATAGGGTTAGAAAACAATCCCTCTTCTTGAAGGGCTTCCATAAGATCCTGAAGAGTGTCTTGATACCTTTGAAATATCAAACCCCAACACTTGACAAATTATTCAATGAACACGGCAATAGAAGATATACTTTTTGGACTGTAAGGATGCTTGACCCAATTCTTTTGTCTTGCTTCTAGAGACAATAAAAATAATCTTATTAGCACATATTCATGTATCACATTTATTTCTAAATTATATTTCAAGAATTTCAAAACATGAGTAATGTCCAAATATGGATCACCATCAAATATTAGACAATCATCCAACCAATCCGAAGAAATGTGATTTGGGTATCCAAGAATATTCATAATATCAAGAGAAGGAAACATTTCATGAAGTTCCCATGGTTCCATGATTCCTTAATTTGAGAATATGAAAATTTATACTGAATATTAAAATAGGATGACACCTTCTTACAAAAGCATATGAGTGGAGCCGCCATGGTGAATTTTCAATGCCTTTACAACAATGCTTGCTTCAAATTACAAGCATGGGTTCTTCAAATTTTTCATAGGAAAAAAGGTTTCTTCCCTAAATGGACTCGCCATATGAGTATACTTAGGTTAGGCTTTGGTTTAACCTCATTAAAAAGTGTTGAAGCATAGAATTCATATTTCCAAGAAAAACGACTCAATTCTCCATGGTAATGGCGCAAAAATGTTATCACCCAATCTAGCATCCTTGTGCAAATCCTATCACAATGTGCAATACAAGTGTAACTATTGGAAGTACTTGCCACTGTCAACTTATAAATTACTTCCCTTGTTTTAGTGAAGAATTAAATCCAATAGAAGGGAGGATTCCCTAGCAACCTCAAGGAATCCTATCGCAAGATAAGTCAAGTCTATGACATCCTATATTGGTCACTTAATCACACCACCACTTAGGTCAAGGTTGTTAAAGCAAGTATGAGGTAGTTTAGTGAAGTAGTTTCCAAATTTGAATAAATGAAGTATCCAAGGAAATAGTTGATATCTAGAAAGTCAAAACATGTCAATGATATTCCTCAAGTACTACAAATCAAAGAGGAAACTATGGTTGTCATAAAACTTGTATTTTAAGATGATTACTTATGCAATAAGACACGTTACAACAACAAAAATATAGAAACCCTTAAACCTAATAGACATACAATGAAAGAGGGGTGAAAATGCAAGATAAAAATAGGCTTTTAAGTAGTTACAAATGCTTGTTGAAATGTAAATGGCATGAAACAATCTAAAAACCTCTAAGATGTCAAACCCTAGAAATATAAAAATTACAATAGAAATACAAAAAATGATGTCAAGGAAGATTCCAAGGGTGAAATATGTCACTAAAACCCTAGACATAAATCTAGGAAAGGTTGGAAGTTGAGGGTAGTTCCTAATATAACCATAAAACATCAAAGGAGAGGTAAAACTAGGGTTTAAGGTCACTTTAAAGAGAAAAAGACTAGTGTCATATAGATTCCTTGGGCATATGGAGTCAAATGATGCACTCTCTTGGAGAGCAAAGGAAAGAGAAAGACATAAGAACTAAACCTTGGGGTAGTCCACTACAAACCCTAGGTATTAATCCTATAGGAGGGAAATTCAAGGTAGTCCACTAAAAACCCTAAAATTCATCCTATGTCTTCTAGCAACCTTTAACAATAGATCAAAATGGATATTGGGTAAAACCATAGGGTATTCCACTACAAACCCTAGAAATTTAACCTACAAGAATATACTAGGGTATTCCACTACAAACCATAGAAATATCCTTATGTCCTTTAACAATATTTAACAAAATGATTACAAGGGAAGGTAGTCCACTACAAACCTTCCTAGGGTTTCAAAACAAGATTTATTCAACAGAAATAAAAGATAGCATGCAATATCAACACTTTGATACAACATTTACTTAATTAATCAAGAAAGAAACCATCAAAGACTTAGAAAGATAATTTACTAGGTAAATCAATTAACATCAGAGAAACCCTAACCATGAAATCATCCACAAAACTTGAAAAGCATCCACAAGATCATCTCCAAGACAAGGTGCATAAGTCATCCATAGTGAAAGAGAAAGATAGAAGACAAGTGTAGTGATGATTCTCCACAAGTTGAGTTATGATTTAAAAAATGGATCACTCCATATATAAATATGAGGTAACCAAGCTCTATATCTCTCCTAAAATCCCCTAAGACATAATAATCCATGATACAAGGTGGATAGGTCTCATGTAGACCCCCAAAAATGCCTCCAAAATAAAAATACAATGTTAAATCATCAAAACATCCTCTAAAAGTTCCACATGTATGAGTATAGAGTGCCAAAAGAGGGTGATGTGATCTCCTCAAGGGGTACAAAGGCTCCAAAATTCGCATCCATCCCAAAAATGTACAAAGCATCATTAAATGTCATGTCTCCCCATCAATAGGATCACATCTCATCATCAACAAGGTCTCAACTCATCACCCGTGTGCTAGGTTGGCTCAAGAAAAGACATATCACCCTCAAGCATGATGTAATCATCCATATGTGCCAAGTCCGATCTGTGTAGATTAAGAGAATAAATTTGGTTTCCGTAAAATGAATAACCATCTCTAAAAAATTGAGGGGCCCATAGGTCACTCATTATCCATACCTAAAATTTTAAAGTATATGTCGTTGGTGCCCCTCAAATTTGTCCCATTATGTGTCCATAAAAAACAAATTAAAAAAATGAGTACGAAGCTAACACAATTCTCTAGAACTCTTGTGTTTACTTCAAGGTGAAATTCATAAGGGAGATATGGGATTGAAGGGGTTGAAGTTGAAAAACATAAATTTTTGCAGTTTTTTTGTCAAAAAAGGGCAAAAGGTGTTTCCCAACTTCATGTTTTCACATTACAACTTTATTTATTATTCCTCCCACCCCAAACCTCATATATATGAAGGTGGGGGTGGGGGGTATAATATAGAAAACATCACCCTCATATATGAGGGTGGGGGGTATAATATAGAAAACGTCACCCTCATATATGAGGGTGGGGGTGGGGGTATAATAGAGAAAACATAATATGTCTATTATTCCCCCCACCCCCACCAAATCATGTATGAGGGTGGGGGGTATA
>SNQJ01S0117098.1:367-19584 GCA_010110895.2 Picea sitchensis
ATATTTTATCTAGATTTTATTTTATTTAAAAAATATTGAACTAATATTTTAAGAGTTGTTTTTTATAGAATTATTTATATATAAATTAAAATAATATTAAATCAATATTTTAAAAATTTTGTTGTTATATAAATATTTATATGTATATAATATTAATTTTTATTATCTTTCTAAAATTTCCATTCAAATATAAATATATTTGGTTTTTGTTTTACTAAACTAAATTTAAAAATAATTTAAAAAACAAATGTCCTATACCCATATGACCATATCAATATTTTATTCATTTGTAATACACTTTTAGTTGTGGGATCCAAATGTCTAATTGTGTTAGAACAAATATATTTGTAAAACTGAAGTGAACATTTCAATCCTACGTATTCAAATTAATTAATTGTTCAAGGACACAATTTTTTTAAGTTTATCTTTATAATGAGTGTCTCCCTTACACGGAGGTGGTTGTAATTATTATTATTTATTTTTTTATCAAGTTTGAAAAACTACAATTATGGTTGAAGAAAGTCTTCTAATTTTTAATTTAATTCAAAGAAATACATTTTATGTTTAAAGAAGATAAAGATGAAAAACAAGATGTCATTGTTATATAAAATTAATAAATAAAATTTTAGAGAGTATCATCACAAAATATTATGTATTAAATATTTAAATAAACATTATAGTCAGTGCAAATTAATGATGATCTTTCATAACAGTCTCTCATAGCAGGTATCTTAACCATACAATTTCATTCCAAAAACGTACGTGTATAATTATTGATAACTCATTATTCTAATGCAATGTAAAGAACAACTCTCATAATAAAAGTATAAGTATATTAATAAAATAAGAGCAAGCACCAGAGACAAAGGTAAATCCAACATCAACAATATCAAAACATTGAAGACTCCATAACATATCGATTGTTGGCTGAGAGAAAGAGGCATAGGAGCAAGCAAAGACAAAGGTAAATCCAACATAGGCAAAGTTATAGAGGTAACCAACTCATATTGCATTTGATCTAGAACTATAATCGGTTTATGACCTTCAATGGAAGATTAATAACAAATAGATGTGCTATGTTTATGTTGTGCTATGTTTACAGAGTGAGTGGAATATAAATTCAATGATTTGATGTGGAGAAAAATAATTATTAAAATGAAAAACAAAAGAAGACGAAGACAAAGACAAGGGTGCTTCTTGCTTGATATCTCCTTACAAATCGGGTTGTATATCCGTAGCCAACTGACATGAATTGGGTTGTATATCCCGTATCGGTTGCAGCATTTCACTATTCAATTTCTACATATCCTAGGATCTTATTTATGCATCTACTGTGATTTATTCCCACGAAGCCGTTAAAAAAATGTAATGTGTATAAAGCGGTGACTCCAAGCCTCCAAATAGCTTTAGCTTCACACATTGTCACTGGCGGTGGAAATGATAATAGTGTCACTGATTGCGGGGTGGTCAAGCGATGAAGAGATAGGTCAAAGTTCTTAGATTCTAGGGTTGTCAGACCTACAAAAGAGCTTCTTCGTTTTGTGATCTTTAATTATGTTATATTAAAGTATTTTCTTTCATTTATAATGTATTTTTAGTTTTTTATTCAAATGTTTACTTATGTTACACTAAACATATTTTTAATTTTTATTATTATTTTATTATATTTTATTTACAAATTATTTTTTAACTAAAAATAATGAAAGATTTACAAGAATTTTATTTCGATGCAACTATGTATATAAATTAAATTTTTATTATCTTTCTAAAATTCCCATTCATACAAAAACTATATATAAAAATGGACTGTTTTAAATTTCTAATAATAATTTTTATAACCAATTTAATTTAATTTTGTGTTATAACATCTTAATTCTTTTCGATTTTTAGTAGCAATTTTCATTATTAATTTATTTTTTGGTTTTATTATGTTACCTTTTTAAATAATTCTACAAAGAACAAGTGCCATGATACCGATATGAGTATATCCGTAAAAAAATTTCATTCATTTATAATATATTTTAGGTTGTGTCATCGAAATCTCTAGTTATATTACACCAAATATGTTTGTAAAACTTAAATAAACATTTCAACCCTTTATTTTAATTTTTTTTTTTATATTTATAAAACTTAGTAGACATTTCAACCCTTCATTTCAAATTTTGTTTAAAAGAATTTAAATGTAAAACTAATTTTGATATCACATATAAAATAAAATATAAAAAAAAACGGCTTTAAATCATGTTCATTATTAATATAGGCTTTGTTCACTTATTTTGCATTCCTTAACAAGGCCATTTATTTTCTTAAATTTGTTACGAAGAAATTCGATTTAACTTTCTTCATTATTAATATAGGCTTTGTTCACTTATTTTGCATTCCTTAACAAGGGCATTTATTTTCTTAAAATTGTTACGAAGAAATTCCATTTAACTTTTTGATTAAGGTAGGTGGAAATTGTGTTAAATATATTAAAAAATTGAGTGTTTAACATGATTAGGTTTAAGTTCACATAAATACCAATAATTTTCATGAATAAGGAAGATGGAAAAGTGATTAAGTCTAAAATGTTAAGAATTTTTAGTTGGAAATTTTTGTATAAAAGGAGATGGAAAAGTGAGTAAATTTAAAATATTAAAAATTTATAGTTAGAAATTTGCATATATAAAGGTGGGCGTAAATGCATAATGATGATGATGAGTGTAAATGTCCAATAAGACCGAATTGGTCTATCAGACCTTAAGAAGGTAAGTGATTACTTGCGATTATTTAGGAAAACATTTATGTGCTCGAAAAGCATTAAGAGAAGATTTCCAAGATCACCATGGTTTTGCTGAGTTATGAGGTTAGGAAGGTTGGAAGTGTAACAAATATTTTGAAAATGAGATCTAATATCAGTATAGGCTAGACAATCTAAGATAAAGTGTTTTTCATCTTCAACCTTCTTATTGTCACAAAGGTGACACATTCTTTCATCCTGTGACGTTTTAGGAATTGCCCAATGTTCAGTTTCACTATGGAGATTGTAAGAATTTGTTCTTATCTTAGCAATGTTTAATTTTTTCTTTACACTCATCACAACGGATAGATAATTTTGATCTTCTAGATTAGGGTTGATTACATCCTTATAATACCTTAACTTTCGTTTTTCCTCTAAATCTTTATCACACCACATTTTCTCCTTAAATTTTGATTTGATGATATTTTTAATAGTATCTTTATTCTGCAAAATGGTGTCCTCCATGATTCTCCAATAGTTTAGCTAAGATTGGGCATCTTTATTGCATCCTCGCTTGAGTCGATGGTGGTTACGACTCAATTTTGAAGCAATTTTAGGAAGCCTATTGTCTTCCATGTTGTTTAACTTGTTCTGATACATTATGTATCTAGGCATAGCCATTCTCTCAATGGGGGAGAGGTGTGTTTCTAAGAGGAGGATGGGATATGGTGTATTTCCTTTAATTTTGAGATTCTAGGTTATAAAATTATTTTGTATTTGTTCTAACTTTCTCCAGGATTCACAAGAGATACTACATCCCCAGAATTCACATTCATAAATAATAAAAACTATAATAAAAGTCTTAAAGAGGAGTTTATTCTTATCCAAAATCCAAAGATCGACTAAAATTACAATTGTTTTCAAGCCCATAATAAGCTTTCCATCCCCAAATAATCCTTTTCTCAATGTTATAATTCCAGTTGAGCTTGTGGTGAATATGAATTACAAGATATTTGTATGAAGTCACTTCCTCCAAGTTTTTTTTGTCCTATACGAAGGTATCATAAGTGATTTTATTGGATTTAATAATCATGACCTTAATCTTATTAGTCTTAACAGTCATACCCATATTGGAGAAAAAATCCTTGAGGATTCTTAGTTGGTTTTCAAGATCATGGGGACTCCTTGCCATAAGAACGATATCATCAGCATAAAGAAGACGATTGATGACTATACCAGTGAGAGTAGGGCCAACAAAACCTTATTTTCCAAACAATATTCTAACTTGTTAATGTATATGCCAAAAAGGGTAGGGTACAAGGGACAACCTTGTTTGATTCCAATATTGTAGTTAATCTCCTTCGACCAGCCCTCATTGTTTTTAAACTTAGAAATAACATTCTCATACATCCTTATTGCAACAACCCTCAACTTCAAAGGCACTTTTATCTCTCCCAACCTATTACAAAGGTTTTTCCTAGGAACCATATGAAAATATTTTCTAAAGTCAATGAAACAACATAAACGACTGGTTTTAGTATTGTGGAACTCCTCTGCAATGATCCTAAAGGTAAAATATGGTACACAGTTGAATGATATATCTTAAACCCTACTTGGACTTTATCTCTTTTACTGTGACTTTATAACCAAAGGATAATCTTATTTTCCAAAATAATTCCATGAATCTTGGCTAAAATCAGGCTAACCATAATGGTATAATAATTAGAGGGAATGTTTCTATCCCCATTTTTAAAAATAGGAACAATGAGGTTTTTTGTCCAGGGTTTAGGGAATCCCGTCTTGACTGCTAAATTGAATATCTTGTGTATGTGAAGGATAAGGATAGGCACTTCAATTCTAAAATATTCAACTTGGTAGCCCTCAATGTCCTTAGCTTTCCCATTTGCAAGCCAATTAACCATGAACTCTATGTCATCTAAAGAAAAACTACATCCTTTGTAGGGACAATAGGAATGGTTTCCATGGCATTAGGGAACTCGTAAAGAATTTTAAGATAGGAGTTCCATTCCCTTAAGGGAATCATATCAATAGGAGTAATTTAATAAATGAAAAATGTTAAGTTATTAAAAAATGTTAAGAATATTGGAGTGACATGCAATTTTAATTAAAATAATTTAATAAATGAAAATTTTCTAGATAGATGAGGATTAATAATTGTGGATATTAAATAAATAAATTTAAAAAATAGAAAACATTCCAGTAAAGGCAATCTAAAATTTAAGAAGAAATAAGTTAAATACACCATTTTGTTTTTGCAAATTACGAAACTATTCTGTTAAAAATCTATTATTAATACAAGGAAATAATCACAGATGAATTGTGGGATGTTCATCCCGGGAAGTTGACCGAAGCGACCTGGAAATTGAGGCCTGCCCAAGATGGGAAACGAGGCTAAGAAAGATTGACAAAAATGTCTGTCGCTTGAAGGGAAACCAGGCTTATAAAAAGTAATTAAATTATTTGACAATATAATTATTGTCAGGAAAACAAAGATTAAACTAGACTGTAAAACCTGAAAATAAACAATAGCTTGGGAATTAAACAAGATTTCCAGGAACAATTGGAGGGCCCTCCGGAGGGTTTGATTCCACAATGGGGAAACCACCAAAATAATTATCACTGGGAGAGATGGTGTTGTCTGAGATCACTTATTTGATTGTTATACCTGTTCTTTTGATGGAGGAAGTTGTTTGTGAACTCTACTTTTTGGGTTGATCCATTACCAAAAGCTTACCTTTGTTCTCTAGTGGAGTTGAGTTGTTGGGGTGGACCTCTAGAGGAGGAGAGTAGGCTCTGGGGGAGTGAGGAGAGTTGGAAGGGATTAGGACGGACACCCCCGAGAGACTAAGGAGGGAGTGTGCAAGGAGTTTTTTCACGACCCAATAGATCTTGCGATTCATGGGGGTGCGCTGAGTGGCTGTGAAAGAGATAGTTAATTCCTCCTCCGAGTCATCTAACAACTGCCAAAGAGAATTTGGAATTGTGTGGGCATAACCCTCCTGGTTAACCATAATGGGCGGAGGATTTGTTGTGTCTGTGGATGAACGACCTCCACAACCACTTCTTCCCAGGCTGGGGATAGTGCACCTTTGAGGCATTGGAAAGAGTTGAAGCCTTTTGTACACGAGAAGGAGGGTGAGCCACAACTCCCTACAGATAGAAGGTTCACCATTGACTGCGGTGGAAAACAGGTACCCGTCGGGGGGGGGTCTTTGTTGGCACAATGAGATTTGAGGAAAAGAGACATGAGCCTGAGTTTGAGCTAATGAAGGTTGGAATTTGATAGTTTCCATATTGAGAATGGAACCATATGCGATGGGCGTTCAATTCCCACATCCTTTGCATGTGTGCGATCAAGGCCATCGTACTTTGTCTCTGCAGGAGCCAAGCTGGATTGGGAAGCGAAGTTAATTCCCAACGCCTCGACCTTTGGCACAACAAACTTTGAGGAGCATATTTTCAAACCTCAGTTTGATTTGATGAGGGTCAAAATGACAGTTTTCGTTATGAGAATGGAATATGCCTTGGGCATTCAATTCCCGTATCCTCTGCATGTGCGCGATCTGAGACATCATACTTTGTCTCTGCAAGAGCCAAGCTGGAGTGAGAGGAGAAGTTAAATCCCAACGCCTCGAGGTAAGCAGTGGATTAATGTGCATGAGGGAAGGGATACATCTATCCCCCATGTCCATTGAATAACATGTTGGAGAGGCTCATGGTGATCTCCAGGTGGATCATGGAGACACCCACATCTGGGTAAGTTAAATACACCATTAAAAATGAGAAAAATTTAAATAAAAAATTACCTTTATCTTATATTATAAAATCAACAATTTAAAAAAATCTAAATATACATACTTCCAAATCCCATTACATATATTAAAGTCCATACCAATAATTTTATCATCAACAATATCAAAATATTGAAGGCGCCATGAAAAATCATGTTGTTCAAGTCAAAGATATTAAAGGTGCCATGGAAGGTGCATAGTTTGTGAGGTTGAAAGCCCCATATGATATCGATTGTTGGGTGAGATAAAGAGGCAAAGGATAAAGCACCAAATGCAAAGGTAAATCCAACATGGGTTGTTATATCATGAAATTTTGAATTTAAAACTTACTATTATTATTTTTATTCTTTTGTTATCAACACATTATTGATCCTAGTGATCTAACTCAAAACTTATTGTTTTATTTTATTATTTTATTAATAAAATAAAGGAATCACACATGAAGTGGGACTATTAGGAGAGAAAATCTATTGATCCAAAGAGAAATACCAAGATATAGAAGAAAGTGGACAAGTGGTGAATATTGGTTGAGTTAACTCAGCAAAAGTGAGACAAGATCTCAGGTTTTTAGGATCATGTGTAAAAATGATATTGACATGTGGTCAATGAGAAAAACTCAATTTTACATGTGGTCGATGAGCAGGAGGATCGTACAAGTATCAAATACCTAGGAAAATATTATAAAGAAAATAAAACAAGAGAATGGGATGCCATTCTGAATCAGATGTGAAATCTGAGAACTATTGACATGACACATAAATCTTCACATAAATCTTAGAACACTGCGCACTGTAGCAAGTCACTTGGATGGTTTTGGATCATAACATATGTGGAAGATGTAATCTAGTGTTTAGAGAAACAACCCACTTGACATGTGTTTTCCCCTAAATAAATATGTGTTACATAGTTTTCTTCCATTATGTTTTGGATTAAAATATCGTTCCTTTAGTATTCTATGGATAATCTATTTTTATTAATTTAGAATAGAGATGTAACTTATGGATATTTTGTTTGTATTTTAATTGTCGTTCAATTGGAAGTTTATGGATAAAATATTATTTTTTTCATTGTATCATTCCATTATACAATTTTCATGATAAATATCAGAGTAAAACAATTATATCTATAACTAATGAAGAAAGTTTACAAAGAATCATAGAACATAGAAGAAGTTATATATACAATCAAATTGCTAGATTCAAAGACAATAATACTATTGCCATGAAGAAACTCTAGAATATATAAGAGAGGAATCTACATATACAACCATCAGGCTAAAATGTTAAAGGACAATGTCGTTGTCATTATTAAAAACTTGAAAATAAACACAGGGTTAAGAGTATTGATCATTAAAGAACATAACAATAAGTTTAACAATAGAGACACTCGAGTAGTTTTGTAACCCTCTTTAAATGAAAAGAAAACAAAATAATAATAATAATATGAGCATGGCAAGTAGAGGCTGAAACCACTCACAACATAAATGGAAAAGAAACAGGGAAATTCAATTATGAACTAAGTTAACAGAACTATAACTATGTTGAACCACCTCTGTGAGTTACGGGAGTGAAAACCCCTTCTATATACATGAGAAATAGATCTATCATAAATTAATCTTAAAAAAAAAACATAACCCTCATACACATGAAAAATTCCGGAATACAAGGAAAATTACATTCTTGATGTTTAAAAATAAACCAAAATGGGTTCGACAAACCTATGATAGGTAACCACCCAAACTGATTTAGAGTGTAGACAATGGTATTCATTCCTCATCTATAGCTAGGGTCTAATATGGAAACCAAATTACCTTTTAGTGGTTGAATTCCCTGGACGAGGAGCCATAGCCCACACCTATCCACAAGTTTTCCAAACACAAAATTAGAGTGGTATATCGGTAACATCATTATCACATTCGAGAAGGGAAAAAAGTAAAATTAAAGAATACTTACGAGTATATTGAAATGGTTGACTTGGGATAAAAACCCTATTAATATGGTTGAATATGCCTGCATTAACAAATCAAATATTACAAAAGGAAACCAAAATATTTACTAAATAATGACATAGAAAAGGTATGAATTTACAAGGAGTAGATCGACCCTACAATGAACTCCCGCAATGGAACGAAATGACCAGCCATAATCCACATTTTTCTTCCTGATGGGTACCCTCGTAAATAGAAAGGGCCCAAAATTAGTCAAGCATCCAAAATGAATACATATTAACAGAGGAATAATACAATGAAAAAAATAAGAGCAAGACACGCACAACCATTACCAAAATACTCAGTGGTGTTTTCCAAACCAAAACTCAGGACAAGGTTATGATAACAATAATGAATGCATTTTATACAGCGTAAAGTAAATATGCATAGGACACTAGGACTTTTGATAAGACACCACCCTCGACAGATTAGACATGGAACTATTAAATAGAATATGGACATAAAATCTAAACAATATTATGCCTAGACTCCAAATGACAAATAAAATCAAAGCAAAGGAAATAATACAGCAAAGGTAGAATCTACGCAGAGTCAATATGTGACATAGAATCCCCATGCATCTAGTACAGGAAACTAAAGGACATAGAAATGAAACCCTAGTTCCATCTAGATCGACCCAACAATAACTCTTAAGAGTCTTCCTCTCGAAGATTACTAAACAATGAAGTGAAAGATCCAAAATTGTGCGGGGTGGTTAGGACTAACCCTGCTAGCTCTCGTTCCAAGAAATCACACCTGGAAACTGGAAGGACTTCCATGTAATTTTAATGATAGATGTTTATTTATGAATACAAGGTATTTCCAACTTGAAACTAACAGCTGCCAGCCACTCATGTATTAATCTTCAAAACGTGATCAATTCTCCTATATTAAACATCAAGCATAATTAAATTTGACCAAAAATCATAATGAAAATATGTTTATCGATTTAATCCCTACACTTATTTCCATTTTTAGATGGTCGGAACAAGCCACCATTACTTTCAACGATAATAATCAATTGAAATAATCTGCCAACATAGGTTAAACGACGTGGATTATTTTCAACGTGAAATGAGAGAGAAGATATAATAAAGTAATGTACATATATATATATATAAAATATACAATAAGATAATAGATATTTATCATAGATATAACCATAAAAACATATATACAATAATACCAAATTTCTATTAATGACGGAAATGTACAAAATTGTAAAAATACAGAGCAAAAGACTCGTTAGAATGGTTGTATCTTATCTCTGAGAAGAGATGTGACAGATACTCACATTCTCAAGAATATTATTACTATGATGAGGCTCCCAATTATTTTTTAATGTAAATAAAATATAAAACCTTTACCCCAGAAGATGAAAAACCAACAGTTTTGTGGACCCCGTTTTGGGTAGTTTGGTGTATCAACTTCTTGGGGGTGTAACTTTGGCATACGATCTCCATTTGGGGCACACTATAGCTCATTGTAAATGTATCGATGATTAGATTCATTTTGGGGGATCAATTAGAGTCTTTAACTATCAATGAGGTGCTATATTGTGAAATTTTTTTGTTTAGGACCTCAAAATGGCCCCAAAAGTTTAGGAACCAAAAAACTACTAAAAATAGTAAATTGCTAGAAGACTGTGTTGAGCCAATTGGAATAGATGGGTAGCCACCAATATCTACATGCATCAATCCTCCCTAATTAAGAATAAATGTTATCCACTATGTTGAATTCTTGGGGGAGAGGGGGAAGTGTTTGTTGAATCTGAACCTTGGTGAGTTACTTGCCTTGCTGGAGAAGTTGCATTGCTTGGCTTGTGGAAGGTTGTTGAGAACCTAATGTTGGAAAGGTTGGACCTTTGTAACCAGTATGGATACATGAGATGACTGTGTGTAGAAGTAATATTTTCTCTTTTCTTCAATCGTGTATACCTGCTTTGGTTGGATAGAAGGTGTTTGGACTAAGGCTGCAGTGGTTCTAGTGTCCTTTTGTTCACCTTTTGAACAAATTCTGAAGAAGATGAATTTTTTAGTATGAGATACTACCTTGAAACACTGCTTAGGTGGAACAATAGTTGGAACTACCTATGGTATCCTATAGACATGACCAACCAGAGTAATAATGACACTATGGGGTCAAGACTCATAAATAACATGGCACTTCCACATATATGGTTGGAAAAAAAGAATGTCAGAGACATCCAATGGCCAAAAATTACATAATACCTCATATTTGAAGGGTTGGATTATGTATGACAATCGTCACTACTGGATGACATGGATATTTCATCCCTGGCAAAACCACCCAATGTTTTATGGATGCGGGTGTGGTGTTGCCAATAATCCAAACTGTTTGACAACCTCTGATGAGATGAGGTTTTTCTGGCTTCCTCTATCAACAATGAAATGAAACAGGGTACCCTTCACCCACATCTATGAATGGAAGAGGCCCTCCCCATCTTTAGTATCTACTAGTTCTTATAGTTGAATTGTTACAGTCGTGATAGTAATAGTGGGGTTTGCGTCGATGATTTGTCTTCTCCCATTATTTTTTGAATCAAATTCTGAATCTAGGTTCATATATTTTTCTTTGATCACAACCACCAATGACCATTTCGAGCGAGATTCATTGGTGTTGTGCTAGGGTCTTTTGTGGAAATCACACAAATTTCTAGTTTCCTTCTTCGTCTTTCCATGACCCTTCTTTTCTTGTGGCTTAGAATGGGTTTTGGGAGGCTATTTGTTAGGGTCATATTTATCATACTTTGGTTTTTGCATATTTGCAGACCCAAACTCACGTTTTTTCTGGTGCCTAAAGTTTTACTTGATTTTGACAACATATTGATAGAAAGATCCTAACGATGAGATGTACATAAATTCCATTTCAGTTTGGATGTACATGTGTAGAGCCCCATCATATTTCAGAACCAAATGTTGCACAGAATATAATACTCATCTTGGTGCACAAGGTATGGAAGGTATTTGTGAGATCTGACACTGCTTGGCCTCTCTCTTGATGTAGCATGGTCCATCTCATGTACTGGTTGTCAAATTTATCGAAAGCGTAATATTGTTCCTTGATCACATCCACAAAAAAAATCCAAGTGGGCTCGACCCCATATATTCCAGACTCCTCTGTGGAAATTTTCTCCCAATAAGTTTCCCACCAATGTTTGACATGGGGGAGAGCCTTAAGGAGTGCGAAGGTGATCTTTTCCCTATCAGAAAAATTATGAATAGAGAAGTAACCTTCTAGCCAATTTAACCATTTTTCTAGGGCATCTGCATCTATCTGACCCTCAAATACGAGAATATAAAAATTAAATTGTACCTTGAAAGGAGAGGTGCCTCCAAAATCGCCATGTAATGAAGACGTTCTTGTTGTTATCAACAAGTGTTGAAGGATGTGGGAAAATTTCTCCATCATTTCCTCTCTCTATCATGTGAGTGCTTTCTCAAGCAACATATTGATAGAATCTTCAGCTCCGATATTTTTCTTTTCCTCTACTATGGAGGGTTTCTTGGGCATGTGAGAGTGATTTTCCTCTAGAGAGACAAGCTCAATACCCAACGTTCTATACTCATACCTCATCGGGGCCAGGTACTGAAAAATGATCTAGAGCAATCTGCTTTGATACCACTAATTCAGATTATTTTCAGCACAAAATGAGAGAGGAGATATAATAAATAAATGTAAAGAGATATATTATATATCCAATAATATAATGGATATTTATCAGATATATAACTGTAAACACAAATATACAATAATACACAATTTTTATTAATGAGTGAAATATACAAAACTATAGAAATAGAGAGCGAAAGACTTGCTAGAATGGTGACAGCTTATCTCTCAGAAGAGATGTGATGGATACTCACATTTTCAAGAAGATTATTATTACAATGAGGCTCCAAATTCCTTTTTAACATAAATAAAATCCAAAACCCTAACCCTGGAAGATGAAAAACCAACAATTTTGTGGACCTCGTTTTGGGTAGTTTGGTGTATAAACTTCCCTCGAGCGTAACTTTGGCATACAATATCTATTGGGGGGGAATTATAGCTCATTGGAAATGCATCAACAAAGAGATTCATTTTGGGGGCTCAATAAAATCCTTCAACTATCATTGAGGTGTCTTATCACGAAAAAAAAACTTCATTTAGGCCGTCAAAATGGCCCCAAAAGTTTAGGAACCAAAAAATAACTAAAAATAGTAAATTGCTAGAAGATTGTTTTGAGCCAGTTGGAATAGGTTGATGGGCACAGATATCCACCTGAATCATTAAATTAAAGCAAGGTCATAACAAGGGTCTCATGTAGGGTGATCCACGATGATTTTAATACAAAATTCATACATGGGAATTGTAATCTAGAATTATAATCCCACCAAAATAACTATAACATAGATTCAAATTGTGTAATGAAGACTATAATGTAGGTCATGCAAGTATAGTTGCACTTGAAACTATTAAAGGTAAAAAATTAAAAGGTAAGATATGTCTTATTAATGAGATTTAGATAATTGAGTAATGTTCCTTATTTAGTTGAAGATAAAATATTGTGGTGTAAAAAAAAAAAAAATTAGGTATGTGTCATAATGGTATCAGAGTTTTAGGAAATTCACTTGGCCTTACAAGCTCAACTAAGAAGAATAATTTACCATTGTTATATTTTCTTATTACCTTTAGGAAGAATATTTTGATTGCGGGAAAGACGACAAAAGTAACTATTCTACCTGAAGAAGGGTCTCATCAAAATGAACCAAAAAATCACGAACAAGGAAATGTTGGTGAGGGCAATATATGGGTAAATTTGAATGAAATAAAGGAGAACGGAAAATTCAAATTAATTCAGACTATACAGGGTCTAAGGGAAGAATTGAAAATTTTTAAGGTAGATAATGAACGAATTATAAAGACACGAGAAGAACTTAATGCAATATTGTTAGACAAATTGTGTAATCAGAACTCTGACAAGAATAAAGGTCATTTTTCCAGTAATTCTAAAATTGATCTACACAAGAAGAAGTCTAGGAAATTTAAATATACTGAGTCAACAATTGAATTGGTTTTTAACAAAACTGAAAATTCAAGTGAGGACAATTCCAAACTGGAAAAAAAAACTAAAAATAAACATAAGCATCATGAGGAAATTATGGGAGAATTGAAAAAGATTAATCCTTCAATCTTTAATGATGATATTGAGACTGGAGAAGAGGCAGAAGATTGGATTTCTGGGATGCAAAAATATTTTCAGATATTTAATTATTCAAGTGAACTTAAATAAAGAATGGCTATCTATAATCTAACTGAGAAGGTAGATATTTGGTTGCACGATATAAAAAGGTTAAAGAATATTACGGAACGTAAAATCACTTGGAAAACTTTTAAGAGATATTTTAAGAAACAATATCTATCATAACAATATTACAAATGTAAGGCTAAAGAATTTTATGAACTAAAAATGGGGAATTTAACCATGAAATACTTTTGCAGCAAATTTATAAGCTTATTGTGCTATGTACCATATATTGTGGATGAAAATCCAAAGATACAATGCTTCTTGAGTTGCCTAGCTTCCTTTTATAAAGATAGGATTGAATTTGACAATCCTAAGACTTTAGAAGAAACTATGCATAATGCTAAACTATGTTTTGAACAATATAAAACTAGAAATGAAAATAGTAAAAACTAGAAAGGAAAGAAAGATGAAAGGTTTGATCCATGAAGAAATGAATAAACGTTTTTCAATAAGAACATTGAAAAAGGGTTTTAAGGAAATAACCAAAGAAATAATAATCCTTATAACCCATCTGATAATATAAATGCAAAACCAACAGCTTTTTATAACAAATAAACTGCCCAAAAAGAACCAGTAAAGTGTTGGGAATGTGGTGAACCACATTATTTCAAATATTGTCCTGACAGAATGAAAAAACAAAAACAATATACATACAATCCAAGAAGCTACTACAATTGATGAAATAACAAGGAGTACCTGAACAATTAATGCAGCCTTGGAGAACATACGAGCTTATCATCAAGATTTCATGGTGGAAGTAGAATGTATGTTGAATGACCAACCGATTTCCATTTTGATTGATCCAGGTGGTAGTCTAAGTTACATTTCACCAAAGAGAGTAGAGATTTGTAAACTATGAAAAGAAAAATTTGAGAATTCATGGGTAGTACAACTTGCTACATGAACAAAAAGGAAAGTTAGAAACCTTGTTAAAGGCTGTGAAATTTGTATGAATGGATTTAAAACTCATGCATATTTGAATGTTTTGTAACTAGGATCATATGATATATTAATCAGTATGGAGTGGTTAGAAAAATAAAAGGTAATTCTAAATTTCTACGGAAAAACATTTACTTATATGTAGATGAGAACGGTAAAATTATTGATATTAAAGGAATAACAAGAACCATTAGTATTAGGAAGATATTAGCCCTGCAGATTAAAAGATGTGTTCGTAAGGGATGCAATTTTTTTTTTTTTTGATGTAATATATAACGAAAAAGAAGAAAGTAAAAAGGATATAGTAAATTTCCCTATATTGCAATAATTTCAAGACGCATTCGAAGAAAATCACGGAAAGGAATGGCATGGTGAGGCAACGCATTGCATGGAAAGCCAAAGCAAGCCAAGGAATGGAAAGGAAATGCATGTAAAGGAAAGGAATTACATGGAAAGTAATTGCATGGCATGACATGGAATGGAAAGGAAAGACAAGGCATGGCATAGAAATAGAAGGAAATGGAAGGCATGCTATGGAATGGAATGGAAAGGCAAGGAATGACTTGGAAAGGAAAGACATGGAATGGAAAGTCAAGGCATGACTTGAAAAGGAAAGGCATGGCTTGTAAAGGAAAGGCAATGCATGGAATGGAAAGGAAAGATAATGCATGGCATGTCATGGAAAGGAAAGACATGGAAATGCATGGAATGGAAAGAAAATACATAGAATGGTATGGAATAGCAAGGCATTATATGGCATGGAATGGAAAGGCAAGGCAAGGAATTTCATGGAAAGGAAAGTAATGGCATGGAAATGCATGGCAGGGCAAGGAAATGCATGGCATGGCATGGCATGGAAAGGAAAGGCAATCCAAAGAAATTATGGGTCAATGGTATAATGAGACTACACCATAGGGATGGAGCACAAACCTAGTGACATTCCTTTCTAGGTAAATCTTATTGATTGTGATAATATATGTTTCACAACTATGAAGATTCCTTAGATCTATTTTTCATGTTATGTGGATGATTTTATGGATGATCATTGATTTACCTAGTAAGGGATCTTTCTAAGTTGTTAATGGTTATTTATTGAATGCATTAATTAAATGTTTTATCAAAGTGGTTATATTTCATGTTATATTGTATTCTTATTGAATTAACGTTGTCTTGAAAACCTCAATTTTGTGGTTAGATTAAGACTTACCCTCAATTTTCGACCTTGTTAGCTTGACATCTAGGGTTTAATTATCACGTTTCACCCTTAGAATACACCTTGACACATTTATGTCACAATTTTCATCCATTTAGGGCTTGATGTCTTCAATATTCTAGAGATGTTATTTGTCATCATCCATTTCAATAAGCATTTGTTATGTAAACCCTAGTTTAGGGTTGCATTTTCAACCCCCTTGATCCAAATTATTTTCAGAATGAAAAAAAAAGAAAAAAGATATTACAATGAAATACTCATAAAAATTTCCAAAAACAGAGAGATACAACAATACATGATTTCTATTAATGAAATAAATGTACACAGACTGTAAAAATACAGAGTGTAAGACTGTCTAGAATGGTGGTAGCTTTATCTTTGAGAAGATATGTGACGGCTACGGTCAATCACAAGAACATGATTACAATGAGGATTTGAAGGAATTTTTATGATAAAAATGAATTCCAAAACTACAGACATCCAAAAACCTAACCATAGGAGATGAAGCACCAAAAGTCATGTGGGCCCCGTTGGGGTAAGTTAGTACATTAACTTCCCGGGGTCGTATTTTTTGCATACGATCTCTGTTTTAGGCATGTGATAGCTCGTTGGAAAGGTATTTTAGAGAAATACGCAGTATGTCGTCAAACTTTGACTATGTCTACATTTTGACTATGGAAAGCCAAGAAAACACTCTTTAGGGCCCCAAAACTACCTTGAAAGTACAAAAGGATGTAACGACATGTAAAATTTCAAAATATTCTAGTTGGAATAGGTGGGTGGGTTGCCAGCAATATCCACCTGCATGTTGTCTAGGGATTTAGGACATCCCGGGAAGTGCAGAACCCACAATTACAAATAAATGTCCCCATTATAGAGAAATGTGTTGAACTGGAAACTGTCAACATGATCGAATTGGAAATTGGAATAGGTGGTGTTGTTGGGAAAAATACACTACGGACTAGCAAACTAGGGTGAGACTTGCATGCAGATTTTGACCGTAAAGAAATTACTTTTTAACCTACCACCCAAAACTTAAACCCCTCTTTCACAGTACATGCATGGAAAGGGACTACTAACCTTGTTACCGACGTTCGGTGTAGATCCTTTGTTTCTCTTTGACCACTTTCTTTCATTGCTCCTTCCATATATAACCTGCAATCAAAGCAAATAACAACTATGCATGCATGTTACTTCTCTATTCAAGGGTTAGAAGTTAAGCATAAATTAACCAAACCATAGATAACTCATGCATTGGGATGGGAAAAGTATTCTTTTATTACTTGAAAAATGAATCAACTTACAATCAAAGTCGAGACCGACCACCTCTCCTTAATCCTGATTCTGGGCTCCTTTTCTTCTGTCCTCCAACTGCTTTGCGTTAAATCTCCTTTGGCATGAGGAAAGGCTAAAGGGTTGGGACAATGGATTACGTAAATGGGCAGAGTTTCTTTGCTATATTTGTTCCTCCTCCAAATGGTACCCCTATGTAAGATACCAGTTATATAAAATATGCAGAACATAAATAAAATGCTAGAAATGGCAGAATAACAGTAAAATATCCAACATAATCTTCACAATACACATAAATGATATACGAAATAGCAATAGAAAAATCACTTTGATTCAGAAATCAATGTTCACAGGCCTCTTCGAGGGGGCAACCTCCAGTCGAGCAGAGCTCTATTACAATAATATCCAAGCTAGGGTTTTCATACCCTCGACCCTTATTTATACAAAATGTCTATCAAGAGAAGCATCTAGAGGAAGATCCTTCTAGAAGTAGAAGCTTCTATTAGGTATTCTTACATCCACTTTATTCTATTTTATTGAAAGGCCTTATTAATATTTACCTTTATTACATCCGAATACATTGATCTACCTATGTGCGGGTTAGGACCTTAACATGTCCGCCCCCTTAAAAACAGCCTTGTCCTCAAGGCTTGAGATGTGGAAACTGCTGCAGAATGGTAGTTGGTTCCCAAGTGGCATATGTTGGAGTCATATCTTTCCACTGTACTAGCACTTCCTTGATGGTTCTCTGATGCAGGCGACGCTCATGCTGGTCCAAAACTGCTTCTGGTTGTAGCCAAATGGATCCTTCTTCAGCTAACTTTAGAAGGTTGGTTTGAATTTGTCACTTGGTACCAATCACCTTCTTCAAGCATGGAACATGAAAAACAGGATGTAGCTTCGACTGACTGGGCAGAGATAACTAATATGCAACTTGTCCCACACGTTTGAGAAATTTGTAAGGGACATATAATTTGGGTGCTAGCTTCTAACAATGCTCGGCCTTGAGGGAAGTTTTCTTATATGGTTGCAGTCTCAGAAACACCTAATCCCCTTCTGCAAATTGATGTTCAGAGTGACCTTGATCTACTTGCTGCTTCGTTCTATTCTGTTCCATGACCAAGTTCTCTTTAAGGGTACGAAGGATATCCTCTCGGACTGTAAGTGTTTGGTCAACTACCTGGACCTTCGAGGTACCCGGTAAGTATGAGAGAACTGAAGGTGGCTTCTTTCCATATACTGCTTCAAAACGAGTCATGCGAGTGGTTGTATGGTATGTAGTGTTGTACCACCATTCGGCGAGGGGTAACCATTGAGCCCACTGGTGTTGTTTTTCAGAGGAAAAGCACCTCAGATATGTTTCCAAAAACTTGTTGACAACTTCCGTTTGACCATCTGTTTGGGGATGATAAGCTGAGCTAAGATGCAATTGTGTGCCTTGTAGCTTAAAAACTTCTTGCCAAAAATTGATTGTGAAAGTTGGGTCTCGATAGGAAACAATAGAGTGCAACATGCCATGTAGCTTGAAGACTTGGTCCATGAAAATTTGAGCCACCATGGATGAAGTAAAGGGGTGGGGGAGAGTGCAAAAATGAGCATACTTGGAAAGGCAATCCACCACCACCATTATGCCTGATTTATTCCCCGATTTGGGTAAGCCTCTAATAAAGTCCATAGAGATGTCCTTCCAAATAGCAGGGGGAATCAGAAGAAGTTGGAGGGTGCCTGGAGATTTGATTATTTCTCCCTTGTTACGTTGACACACCTCACATTCAACGACAAACTTACGAATGTCCTATTTCATACCATCCCAGAAAAAAGAACGTTTGACTCGGTCATATGTTTTGGTGAACCCTGAGTGCCCCACTGTGGGTGTAGCATGAAGCTCAGAAAGCACTATGGATTTGAGCTTGGATTGTTTACTTAAATACAAGAGACCTTTG
>SNQJ01S0117098.1:29493-47349 GCA_010110895.2 Picea sitchensis
AGGGGGTACCCCCCCTCTGCACTCCCCTGCGTGGAAGAGTGTACATACTTCTGGGGTGTAATAACTTCATGGGGTATAAACACAACTGAAAGCAAGGACCTCTGAATCAGGAAGATAATCAGGCTCCACAACCAACACTCTATCCCAAATGGAAATTATTGGGCATCACCTGGTCCCACATCATGTAGAAACACAATAACATTAAAAATTTGATGATTCCATTAAATAAAGAAATGACCATGGTGAATTTATTAAATGTGACACATACATGTGTATGGGGTATGCCCAATTAGCATGATACATCTATTTTTGCATCAATGGTGGAGATAGAAATTGATGCATCCATGGGCGTAGAGGGTCTGCTACATGAACGTAATAACTACAAAACAACATACAATAAAATATCGATATAAATACGCATAATAAAATATAAATAAAATATAATGATGAAGAACATAGTGATGGTTAAGATACTAACCTCCTCCATAAAGCTATGTTTTCCACTTGCCTCCATAGGACCATAGTAGGGCTACCTGTAACTCAAGCATCTATGAGGTTGACATGGATGGTTCTTATTTTCATGTTCCCTCCCCTTAATAAACACTGTTGTGTGGGGTGAATCTCTAAACTCTATATCAATGTCATCGATAAACACCTCTTACTGAGATAGTGAAAACAATATGCCATGTTGCACTAGGAATTGGGTCAATGATGAGATAGATCATTGTACTTGTTGCAATATCTCTACAATAGGAGGATGGTGGGTATGGGGGTTAGGCATTCACTTTGGGGGATGAGGACCTAACATGGGATTGCACCTGACATGCTCTTGGTCCTGCATGGACCCTCGACCCACCCCATGGAAATCACCCATGTCAAATTAGTTGACATGCAAAGAAAAAATAAATTCAACCCATAATTTTCTCAAAAAATATAAGGGCACCTACCTGTTATTGCAGTGAGGTTTATCAAATACCATATACCACCTATCCATCTAGTTTTGACTAATCTGTGGATGGATACAACCGTCAATACAAAGTCATTTTTTGTTCATAGGTAGTTCTTTTCCATTTCGAGGATCCCTAAAAATAGACAACACTTATTGTTTTTAAATACCCAAGTATCTGACTTGGTTTCTATCCAATCCAGTGTTGTAGTATTGAAACATTTGTGCCCTTTACTTAGAAATAGAAGTGAATTCCCCTTGGAAACTTGCAATGGACCTCACAATTTCATCCAAGGAAGTATCCAAGGACACTCTGCTTGGTTCTTTGGTGCCCCTTAATTGATATATAAGTGTTATTAATGTAGCCAACCCCTCATCAATTTTGGTGTTTAGATTGGGTGGTTGTGGTGGGTGGGGGTTTTGCTCTCATTGATCTGCTAGTGGGTGATTTACATTGTCTTTGGGTTCCATTTTATAATATATTATACAATTTAATAAGTAAATTTAATAAGTGGACTCATGAATAAGGTATTATAAACAACAATTTAATTTTATCCCAACAAAATCATTAACATTATTTTGTGTAAAACAAAGAAAAATTATGTCTTATCTTTACAACGAACTTGAAAAAAACTATACAAGATTGGTGAATTGTTGATATATTTACATTCAATTATTAATTATGTGTAGTGAACCTTGATAATAAGTTTTCAATGACATTGGGGTTTACATCCATAACCTATGACTATTTTTTTTTGTATTTTTTCACTGCTAAGAACATAAATGACAAAAAATCAACCATACATTTATTGTGATGGGCATGGTTGCAAGATCTGTTGACCTATTATATTCTTTGAGGAAAACTTTGAGTCAAGGTAGATCGATTGATAGTTGAAGGTCGATGTGGATCGAAAAAAAGTCAAAGGTCGAAAGAGTAGAGTGGGAAAAGTTGAAGTCAAAGGTATCAATGACAAAGTCAACCAATAAGAGGTCGAAGTGCGGGCCTAAGATGACCGACTAGAGACCGAATGAAGGTCGAATAGTAGTTGAATGGTAACCCAATTTGGAAGTCAACTGTAACAGAATCTAGAGATTTGTGGGATTTGTAGCCAATGATATGCACAAATCTATAACAATTTTTGGATGCCAATATTTAGGGTTTTGTCTGTTGTAAAGCCTATAAAGAGGCATTTTGTAAGGTTGTAAAGGCTAATGAATAAAGAATCATGTAATACACTTATGTAGGTTAATGCACATGTAGGTATAGGTTGTTGTTCATGCATATGTAAGACAATTTGGCTACAGGGTTGTTTTTGCACAGGAAAGAGGGTATGATGTCAACTATGTCTTAGGTGTGGACCAAGGTTAGGCATGTAACCTTTTATTTAGATTGAATAAGACAACAAGAGAGAAGAACACTCAAAGGAATGTCGGTTTATACTGGTTAATGGTTCCAGGGTAAAATATCACTTTACTTTGTGATTGCTTATTTCATTTATGTTCTTGATTAAATTCTTCTTCTCTTATGATAGGATTAGTGTGGAAGTGCCCTACTTTTCCTGACATTTGGTATTAGAGAGAGGTCTTTCCTGAAAGTGAGTCATCATAATGGTGCTATGCTTTGGAAAGTATATCAAATCTTGATTTTCCAATCTTGAATCCGAGAAATAAAACCTAGGTACAATAAGAGTTGCAAGTCATAAATTGTGTTAAAGATCATGGTAAAGAATGGCTAATAGTTACAAAATAGAGATAGAAAAATTCAATGGCCATAATTTTGAGATTTGGAAGCTTAAAATGGAAGATATTATTGTGGATTGAGAACAATGGATAGCAGTCTGTCCAGGTATCCAATTGAAAGGAATTTCGATAGAAGAATGGGAGAAAATCAAAAGAAGAGCAAGAAGTATGATTCGACCTTGTCTTGCAGATTTAATACTTCTGAATTTCTTGGGTGAAGATTCAGTCAATAAAATATGGGACAAACCAGGAAGATTATACCAGTGAAAATCTATTGTAAATAGGTTGTTTCTCATAAATAAATTGTATCCTCTGAGAATGATTGATGGCAGTTCAATGACAGAGCATTTAAATGCATTTAACATAATGTTAAGACAATTATCATCTATGGATATTAATATCACTTATGAAGAGAAATGTATCATCCTATTATGTTCTTTTCCATACTCCTGTGATAGCTTAGTCGTGGCTATTGGGATCAATAAAACCACATTAGCACTAGAGGATGTGGTTTCTTCTATGTTGTTGTAAGAAATGAGAAGGAAGAACATGGAAGGATCGACCAAAGATGCTTTGATGTTGAGAGGTCGACCGGTAGACAGAGGTAAAGGTAAATTCTCTGGTCGAAAGTTCAATTCAAAGGGTGGATCTGAATCCCCAGTTTCATTGATGCGAAGATGATGGAAATGCAGTAAAGATAGGAATTATAAAAAGGATTGTACGTCGAAGGAAACATAATTCAGTGTTGGATCCGACAAGAAGAAGTCAACCAAGAGGAAGATGACCAATTCTTGTGGGAGCAAGTATTTATGCTGAGAAGTGTCCAAAGACACAATAAGAGATAGAGAACATGGCACATGTTCCCTATGCAAGTTTTTTTGGTAGTCTAATGTATGCGATGGTCTTCACTTGACCATACATTTCCCATGCAATGGGCGTGTTGAGCAGGTACATGTTGACATCTGGAAAGGAGCACTGGAAAACTTTCAAGAGAGTATTCAAGTATTTTTGTGGCACAAAGGACTATTCCATATGCTACCAAGGAAGGCCTGGAGATGACAATGGTAAATTATATGTACATGGCTTTGTCGATGCCGACTGGGATGGAGATATGGATTGATTGAGGTTGACCAACAGATATGTCTTCAATATGTTTGGTGGAGTAATAATATGGATGGGTAAAATACATGCAGTCATAGCCTTGTCAAAATCAGAAGTTGATTACAGGGTGGCCACTCATGGAAGAAAAGAAGTGGTATGGATTCAAAGGTTGTGTTCATGAATGAGGTTTGAGAAGAGAGATTTGAAGGTGAGTTGTGATAGTCAATGCACAATATTTCTGGAAAATAACCTTTCTTATCATTCAAAGAGTAAGAACATTGATGTAAAACAAAATTTTGTGATAGATATGGTGGAAAGAAACAAGGTGCTACTGGAGAAAGTAGACACGTTAGAAAACATAGCAGACTCGTTGACCAAGTTTGTGAGTTTTGTGATTTTTTCTTGGTAAAGAGAGGCAATGTGCATTGTTTCCTTGTGTCTATGAATTGAAGTTCAAGAATCTCATGTTTCAACAAAGAAGAAAACAAGTGGGATAATTTTGGGTTGTTATATTCTTGGCGGTGAAAGTCGAGTTGAGGTAGATCGATTGATGATCAAAGGTCAAGGTGGATCGAAAACAAATCGAAGGTTGAGGGAGTCAACTAGGAAAATTTGAAGTCAAAGATATCGATGAAGAAGTAAACTGAAAATAGGTTGAAGTGCAGGCATGAGATGACCGAATAGAGTCCGAATGAAGGCCAACTGGTAGTTGACTGGTAACCCAACTTAGAAGTCAATTGTAATGGAATCTCGAGATTTGTGAGATTTGTATCCAATGATATGCACATATATGTAACTATTTTTTGGAATCAATATTTAGGGTTTTCCTATTGTAAATCCTATAAAGAGGCGTGTTGTAAGGCTATAAAGGATAATGAATAAATAATCATGTAATACACTTATGCAGTTTAATGCACATGTAGGTATAGTTTGTTGGTCATGCATGTGTAATTCGATTTGGCTATAGGGTTCTTCTTGTGCAGGAAAGAGGGTATGTTGTTGATTTTGTCTTAGGTGTGGACCAAGGTTAGACATGTAACCTTTTATTCAAATTAAATAAGACAACAATAGAGAATAACACTGAAAGGAATGCTTGTTTCTCCCGGTTAAGGGTTCCAGGGTATAATCTCAGTGTACTGTGTGATTTCTTGTTTCATTTACATTATTGATTAAATTCTTCTTTTGTTTTGCTAGGATTACTGTCGAAGTGCCCTGGATTTCTTGACACAATCTTGGGCTTTTTTCCTTATTTAATTTTTCTCTTTGCTTTATCAATGTAGGAAATTCACGAGGCATGGTGTGAAAATGAGCATAAAATGTGCCCATTGTCCTCTAAAAAGAGGGCATAGCATGAATGTGTGCACGTTCTTAAGAACATGCGCATGTTCCTAAGAACGCATGCACACTCTCGCCGATGAACCTATGTGAAAACATTGTTGGAGGTTTGAGCCTTGACAAACATAGATGATTAGGAATGTGTGCACGTTCCTAAGAACGCGTATGCATTCCTGTTGACTCCCTTGCCACTTTTTCTTCCACCAACTTTGTGCACTCACCCACATAAATTCTTAGTAAACAAAATAGAGACATATGCTAAGTTGGAATTCATGATCCCAAAAATAGAGAAATAAATTTGGTGCTACAAACAAGAGAAGGAAAGCCTTTGCGTAGCCATGGACCACCATGTGTTTCCCCAGTAGAGGTTTTGTAAGAAAAGATTGTAGAAATGGGCCACTTATGATGTTGAGCATGCGGTGAATGAAATTCCCAGTTTTAATCTTGATATACTCGATCATAAAATGAATAAAATGTCATAGAAATAAAAGGTAGAAATTCATGAACATGGAACCCTCAAAATTGTCACATTACCCAAGATTTAGCAACATGCAAATTTGCTTTACTTTTATATTTTTCTAGTTTTTACTATTTTTAACTTGTCATTAAAACTATAAATTAAAGGTTGAAATAGTTGAAGATGGAACTTTGACTCTGAAGAAAATTTTGTAATTTTGAGCCCAAAATTATTTTGAAGAAAAATTTGATAAATCTAATTGGAGCAAAGGCATTATGTTTGCTGAGGAATTTCTATGCATTTACAATTATCATGGATTAATCTATTTCTACTTGAAAGTCCAAGTTATCAATTAAGAATTTCAATCTCTCATAATTTATCTTACATCATTAACTGGATTACTATTGTACTTGGTAAATTTCTTTGCAATTGTTTCTAGTCGAAATGCTCATAGAATTACTTTTGAGTATTTGATTTTCATCTCTTTCAACTTTACGATATGGATTGTGTAGTATCATTTCATCGAGGAATTTTTTCCAAAAGGATCATAAGTTGTATCTACATTTATTTATTTCTCTTATAGATTATCATGCAAGGAAAATCTCTTTAAATTCGTTAGAATAATTTTTGTTAAGAACTTATTACATAAAATCAGAAAAAGAAAAAAGGAAAAAAGAAAAAAAAAAATGTTAAAGTCCATTAAATAACATTAACTTAGAGGATTATTCCATACCAAATAGAGGAAGTCTTATTGGGTCTCTTCCTTAGAATTAATCCTTATTGTTGAACATTGAGAATTCTCTAGTATTTATCATTGAAAACTCAACCCCCTTAAAACTACTATATAGTAAAGAATAAGATAAAATTAATGTATTATAAAGAAACCATTAACTACAAATTGGAAAGCTAAAACTATTTTTCTTCTATTGCTAACTTAAAGAAGACTTAAAACTTATAAAGAATATTGTACATTTTCTTCTATTGCTAACTTAAAGAAGACTTAAAACTTATAAAGAATATTATACATAATCTAAAAATAATATGTAAGAGAATTTGTAATATTTATAATACTAATAAATTATAATATGAAAAGAACTTTATAATCTTCGTGATATAATGCTCTTTAATATGAAATATCTATTCCACCATATTTATAACATTAATAATCGTCATAACAATGATTGCTGAAAATGTTTCTCATCAATGTTTTTAATCATAAAAAAAAATGTTTAACATAAATTAATTAGTTCTCTTTTTTAATAATTAATAAATCAAAATTAATATAAATGAATATAAAAACAAAGTGTTAATATAAATTAATTAGATATATTTTTTTAATAAGTAATAAATCAAAATTAATATAAATGAATATAAACCTAATGTATAAAAATGAAAAAAATAAATCCAACCAAGGTTGTTAATTAATTATCATATTTTTTATGATGAATAAATTAAACTTAATATACATGAAGAATCACCATATGATACTTACCCTTTTTTCAATATAGAAAAAAGTACTTATATTAGTGAATATAACAAGTTTTTTACAAAATTGTATCTGTTGGTAACTAGTATAATTCCCTAGTACATCGCTATACACTGGAGGTATAAATGCAGTCCAAAAAAAAGATCCACCTATTTTTACATATCTAGAATCAAAATGACAAAAAATCATAACCTTTGACTTTGTTGCAGAAATATATTATATGATTGACATTCTTTCGAAGCTCTCTGTTTAAATTCCTATACCCACTACATGGTATATCACATCTTCTTCTAGTTGCATTGTTTGTTGAGATAACTAATCAACTTCCTTATTATATTCTCTATATATTTGTTGTTCTTTTGATTGTTGAAACTTCCCGCTCAACACTCGAATTTTTGTCATTCGGGGTTGAAGAGAAATCACTTGTAGAATGTTTTCATGAGAAAACCAGTCAATAATAATATTCACGTCTCCTACTAGTTGTAATATTTTAACCTTTTTGAAATATGAAAAATATAAAATACACCACAGTGTTAAAAGTTCATCCTTGGTATTGGTTCCAGTGCCACAATTCATCTTAAGGTTGAAAGTACCCAATTCTGGACATTTTAAAATTTCTCTAGAGCCACATTTTGTGCCCTCACATTGTGAGGCACCATCAAAAAAACCCATTGCCAAGTTCCAGTGTAACAAATGAGGACTAGAAATCCTAATAGGTTGAAAAGTTTATGTTTTTGTTTTCACGCAAGTCCTGTGAAATTTTGTTGTATACCTTGACAATAGAAGGCGGGTGTTCCTCAAATATAACCAAGTTCCTGTGCTTCCAAATATCCCAGCAAATATCACAAGGAACTTCTTTCTAGTATTCCATCTTCTTTATCTAAATCTAGAAACACTCATTAAGTTTTCCTCCACCCGAAATCCTTTTTAGTTTTAGTTCCTTTATGATGAAAATCCATATATATTTGGTGAAGTGGCACTCAACAAACAAATGATTCAATGTTTCTTCCTTATCATCACATATGACGCATCTGCTAGGTCCAATCATTCCTCTTTTTTTCAAATTTTCCCATGTGAGAATTTTATTTTCAAACATTAACCAACATCATAATTTAACTTTAAATGATATCGACCACTTCCAAATATCTATGTACCAAAACAATTTGCATCCCTCAATATCCTCCAACATTTGTACTTCATAAGCTTGTTTTTCATTTACATGGCCTCCTTTGGTATTCCAATACCATATTAAAGTATCATTTTTTGCATTTAATTCAAAACTAGACCCAATTAATCCTTTTACATGTTTATCCCATTCCTCTTTTTGCACTCCATCTAGTCCAAGAGTCTCTTCCTTCTTCCATCATAATGTATTTGGATCCTCAAATTCAATTGACCCTACTTGTGCCAGAAATGTTATGCCTTTTGACTGCAGATTACTTATTAAATTATTTGAAATTTTGTAATATGATTGTGATCCAATCATAAGATATTATCATATTATTATGTCCCACTCATTTCCAGGCTTCCAAACAAGCCAATCAATTATGATGGATAAAGAGGATGTTAAATCTCTCCAACAATTTGACATACCAACCCAATTTTTCCTTCCTTCCCTAAACCATTCAACAATTGTTTTCTTTTTCAAATATTTCTTGTATGTCACTTCATGCCAGAGTCCAGGAACCATAAGCCATCTCCACAATCTCTTGGCTACAAATTATTTTCCAAAAGAGAAAATATTTTTTATACCCCGCCCTCCTATCTTCTTTGGTTTAGCAATTCTTTTCCAGTTTACCAAGTGCATACCTTCTTTAACTTTTTTCCCAGTACATAGAAAACTAAACATCCTTATTCTAATTTTATTTAGAAGGATTTTGGGGATCTTTTCCATTGAAATCTAGTATACAGGTATGCTTTCTAGTAATGATTTTACAAGAGTTACTCTACCCCCTAAAGTAATCCATCTATGAATCCAATTCAAGATTATTTTTTCAATTGTTTTCTCAAGACAACTCCATTCTACCATTGTATAGAAGTTTGGTTTAATTAAGAACCCCATGTACTTAAATCCAACATCTATTGGTTTAACTTCAAATGAAAAATTCTCTTTCAACACTGGGAGCTCCTCCTCTCTCCACCGTGCTTCCAGAAATAGAGACTTTTGTGGGTTGAAGGACATACTCGTTGCCTTTTAGAACAAATCAAGTGCCTCCTTAAAAACTTCCCATTATGTGAGAGTTTCATTCCCAAATAATAATACATTGTACACAAAAATTAAGTGTGTAATTCTTATTCCGTTTTCCACTAAAACAACTTCAATTTTCCTTTCTACAACCATCTTCTGAATGGTTCTACTCAATCCTTCTACAACAAGTAGGAACAATAATGGACATAGAGGGCATCCTTGCCTCAATCCCATTGAACTTTTGAAAAATTTCGAAGGGATACCATTGACTAAGACAACCAAAATTGCAGTATATACACACCCCATAATCCAATCTATTGCCTCTAGACTCAATCCATTCTGAAGTAAGACTAACCTTAAGAAACCCAAAGCTAACCTATCATAATCCTTTATCATATCTAGTTTAAGGACCAAATCTTTGTTATTTTTTATCCGTATACTATGTAAGGCTTCCTATGCCACTCCTATGGCATCTGATATTTGTCTACCCCCTAGAAAGCCAAATTGTTCCTTTGATATACGTGTTGAAAGTGAGGATTTCATTCTAGGTGCAATAATTTTTGAGATAATCTTGTAAGCCAAATTACAAAGTGAAAATGGTCTAAACCCCTCAAAATTTTAAGGCTTGTCACTTTTAGGAATAAGGGATAGAAAGGTAGCATTCAGGGCTCTTGAACCCTACCTTTTCATTTAGACTCTTTAACCACCTCCAGTAGTTCAATGCCCAAGAGATCAAAAAAGGCCAGAAAGAATTCTACAGTTCAACCATCCATCCCAAGACTTTTTGAGGCAACAAAACCTTTAAGGGTTGACAATATTTCAGGTAAAGTAACAGGATCAACAATTCGAAGAACCTCTTCCTCAGATAAAATCTTAGGATAAGCACAAACAACTGCTAGTTGATTTGTGATAGTCAAGTTCTCCTAAGACTTAAAGATGTTTTTAAAATAACCAATGGATTCCTTTTGTAGGGCCTGTTGACTTGATAATTTGGATCCATCCTCCTTAGTAAAATCCTGGATAGAATTGGCATGTTTTCTAGAATTTGCATACGCATGGAAAAAAAAGTTATTCCTGTCGCCTGATGAAGGCCAATTTATCTTACTCTTTTGTTGCCAAGTTTTCTCATCCTGCTTTAAAAGGAACAATTTTCGCTTTTCTTTATTTAGTACCAATAATTTTTCATCCTCCTTCCCAAATCCCCTGGGAAAGTCAGAATATAGAGTGTCTAAGTCAATTTCTAGTTGCATCAATTCCTCCTTTGACAAGAGTTTTTTAATTATTTCCCACTTAAAAACCAATGACTTAAGAAGTTTGAGTTTTTGAACAAGAGATTCCATAGGATTTAAATTCTCTGTCTCCAAGAGCCCATTTCAAGTCGATCTCACTAAGTTTAGAAATTCTAGTTCACCCAACTAGACAAAATTGAATTTAAAAGGATAATTGTACTTTTCCTTCTCTTGTTCTAAATGTAGAATCAATTGCATATGATTAGATATCTTAATATTAATCACCCAAGATCCGTATCTGATTCCTGACTGGGCTAGTTCATCATTTATTAAAAAATGATCCAATATATTAGCAATGTAATCATGATCACCTCTTCCATTCCTCGAGGTAGGAATAAGCTTTACTGGTTCAACATCAACTAGACCTTCATCTTGAATCAGTTGACTGGAAAATGTATGCATTGGATCAGAGATACAGTGGGGGCCCCAAACCTCTCTATTTGAAATGGTATAATTGAAATCACCTCCCAAAATTAAGTTGTGATCTTTGAGTATCCCATCCCTCTTTATCTTAAACCATAAATCGTGTATGTCTCCATAAGGGCCATAGCAATTAATCAACTTCATCCTTTTGTTTAGATCCTTTACCAAACCATCTACTAAAATCCCTGTAGGAGTCATAAAAGAAGATAAATGAAATTTCCTCGGGTTCCATGTAGATAACAGCCTGCCTGATAAACCTAAGGAAATGACCCCAAAAAATTTCCACGTAGGTAGGAGTGTTATCACTGAAATTTCGTCTGCAAATGGTTATAGGAATCCAACATCTCCAAACAACTATTAATTCACCCATGGACCCAAAATGCATTTCCAAAAGGCCCAAAACTATACAATCAGCAATAAAATCAGCATGTGCTAAGACTACATAGGAAGTGCGTGCACATGCACCATTCAAAAACACAGAAAAAAGCGCACATGTTCACGATGCATGACTGTGGACGTAAAAAACCGTGCATCTCTCAAAACGACGCATTTATGATATTGGTCAACCTCCCACCCACTTCTGGTTCATCTTCCAAGTCGATTTGACATCCAAATCTCAGCTGAATCCAGCTGGGTGGTTGGTGAAAGGCCTAAGGGTGCCCTATATGGCCCCTTGTTCACACTAAAAGTTGGTTGAATAATGCCTCAAAGTTATGATATAAAAGGAAGCCATGGGTGCCCTACATTTTCAAGGAATTCATTTGTATTGTTATGTTGTTGATATTCTCTTGGAGGATCCTCTTTCCTCATTAAGAGTATGTTAGAACCATTGCACTTAGCCCTTCATATCACCTCTAGAATGAATGTGCTTTGGATTATCTTCACCGTTTCATTCTAGTTCCTCATTTGTAAGAAGAGCTCAATATTTGGGGGTCCAAGATCCCTCCCTTGGAGGAAAAGGGAACCCAAAGTATCCATTTCTCTTCAGTGTTTTCTTTCCACTAATACAATCCTTTCCATTGGTGGCATGAGTCTTGTTTTTTCCTTGTTCGTATGTTCTTATGCACTATAGTTTAAATGTTTTTATCATTCTTATTTTAATTCTTTGTTTATATTTTATGCTTTATCTTTCGAACCCTTTCCTTTACTGTTGTCTTGCCTAGCTGACCCAACTGGGCTGTAAGCCCCATTATTTTTCTCATTTAGGTGACAAAAGAGGTGCAACAAATTGGTGACTCCACTGGGGAAAAATATCAATTTCCTACCCCATTTGGGTTATTTTAGTTCTTCTTTTTGTTTCTTTAACTTGCAGGGATCATAATCGGCCCAAGCTGACCTGCATTTCAAAGTTGAGCAGAGAGAATTTCATCCAAAATTTTCTTCACAACCGTGTAACAGACAGTGCATGTATGTTTTAACCCACAGGTGCGTCTTTAGCGCACGTACACCAAAACCACTATATCGCTCAGTGCCTTCTGCACACCTGCACCCATAAATCGCTTTCAATTCACGCATTGGCGCTCAGAGCACCTCTGTCTATTCTGAGGCCCGCACACCTTTGCAGAAAAACACACATTGTAAGCTTTTTGTGATATGTGGAAGGTCCATAGCCTTCTTAAAGTTGATTCCATGCATATTGTAATCTGCACCACACTTACATTCCCTCTCCATATAAAGGGAATAGTCAAAACGTAGGCACTTAGGGGGTTAAAAATCATTATTTTTCCTCTTTTTCTTTCATGTTGCCACATGGATGGCTTGCTTTGATTAAAGTTTAAGTTGGAATCATTCTACATCACATATAAAACTTGCATTGGGACTAGAAATTGGATATCAATCATTGAGTATGCTCTTCTCTCGCACCCTAAAGCGATCTTGAGAATCAAAAAGAGGTCGAAGGAAAATTTCATCTCCCTTAAAAAAGACAAAATCTTTAGGAGAGGACAACAACCCCCTCGGGACTCCTCTTAGTTTATTTTTTCAAACACATCTTAAGATTGTGATGGGCCCATACATGCCCACATGCTACAAAGATAGGATAGTGTTGAAATTTACTTTCTTAGATTAAATCATTAGGGAAGTTTTAAGGTTTTGTAACGCGCCCATACATGCCCACATGTCCACAATAGAGGATAGTTTCAAAGATTTCTTAGATTAAATCACATTAGGGAGTTAAAGGAATAGTAAAGACCCACATGTCCACATGCTAGTTTCCTAGGGACTTTAAAATTCTGCAAGGTTGTACCAATGACATTTAGTTAATTAGGTAATCAAGACTTGTAAGGACCAAGCGAAGTTCACATGCAACAAGGTGACACCTAAATTATCAAAAATATTGGCACATTTTCACTTGATTCACACACAAAGTCACTACTCACTCAGTTTCATCTCAAAACATGGAGGTTAAAGTAAGTTTCCTCCAAAGGGATTCTGAAACACCCCGCCCTTTTCTTGACGAAACTCTCCACTCCCACTTAATTTCAATGAGATTGGATCACACCCCCAATATATCTAACAACCACACCTAAATTTTTTCTAAAAAACTCACTAAGTTTTCCTCCACAAGAGGTGCTAAAAGAATTTTTTTAGTCTAGGTAGGATTTTGGGGATAGGCATCCAAATAACTCCCCGTTATCTGGTTCTCACATCTTCAAACAATAGAAGTTGTCAAATAGGGAACTTTAAATCCTCCAAGTCAAGTGTTCCTAACACCATAAGGTAGGGAGATACCCGTGAAGGGTTGAAGACCGAGGTATGGTTTCTCTGTGCGTCCCCCCTTGAGGCACCCACCTCTTGGACGGGATCCAACCCGTGACCCATTTCTTAGGCTGAAAATATAAATGTCCCACTTTGACCGAGGTACCTAGTGACCAAATTTTAGGACATCTATCGAGGTGGAAATTGTGGGCTACAATTGCACCTTGATCGTATTTTGTGTGGCTATTGGGAAATATCGCCATCTCTTTCGGGATATGCACCTGCTACCCCTCATTATAACTAATTACTTCATCCTCCACTAGTTCCTCTTCTGGTGGCTTCAGACCCCACTATTGAGTGCTATTGGAAGGTCCAGTTCTGTTTGAGAGGAAGGATGTTATGTATTTTAGGACGCGAGCATTTGTTTTCTTTTTTCTCCCACGTGGAAAAAATCCACCTACCCACATGTATGCTTCTTTATCAATTGATTTATGTATGATGTTCTTGTGATTACGTATGATTCTGAGATATATTGTGAAGGTCCAAGTTATACAAAGTCTCTTGTTCATTAATTTCTCTCATCACCATTTGCACACATCCACCTTGCTAGTCGGACATCATAGGGGACCCATAGAACCCTCGTCATTCTAGACACTTGCTAAATCTCCCTCCCATTCTAGGGGGAGTTCCTAGTCTTTCCAACTCATCGGCCATACCTCCCCACACCCCTATGAGTGCTACTATCTTGGGATCATCGTTTCTTGGTTCGACTTTGCTTGGGTCCACTTCCCAAGGTCAAACATCCCCAAACTCTCATTTCCACAGAAGCAGGGGGGAAACTTCTTCTTAAGGGGGAAGTACAAACCCACCTAGTCCCCCTCAAGGGTCAGGTATGAAAAACATCACACTATGGCTGGAGCTAATCCTCCACCACCACCTCATATTCCATACTTGGCTTCCCTCAACATACCGGATCTGACTAAACTCACTAATGATCCTATATTTCACAACCCCACATGGCCAACAATGCCTACCAAACTGCCTTCAGACATCCCCAAGTTTGAAGGAAAACCGGGAGACGATACCGCTAACCATATCATGACCTTTCACTTATGGTGCTCTTCAAACAAAATCATGGATGATTCCATCCGATTGAGGTTATTTCAATGTACACTCACCGACCCATCAGCTAAGTGGTATATAGAAGAAAAATTTGGGTCCCATGTGACCTTTGAATCCTTGGCCAAATAATTATGAACCTTATTTCAACTATCAATTCGTCATGAAAATGGGCTCGAATTACTCTCAAAATTTAAACAAACCTCTGTCATGCACGTCATTGACCACATTCACGAATGGTGTCAGCGGCGTAGTCTCTACAAAGCTGAAGATACTCCACAACAATGTCTCAATTGGTTCCTCAAATCACAAGTTTCCCTCCTTACCAAAGATGTGGCCTCCACCGTTCCCCAGTCTGAAGAAGAAGCCATTAGCAAGGCCCAACAGTTTGAACTCATTTAGTCACATGCAGGGTACTTGTATACAGTACTACCTGACGCCCCGAGACCTGTGCCATTCAGCCAGGACAAACCTGGGATGTCTCACTCAGTGAATGGTTTGATTGGTACCACTACACACCACAATTCACATCCCCAACAACCACCAATGTATGGAACCCCTCAATATCTACCTACATATGGTGGACCCCCTTATTATAATCCTCCCCCTTATCCACAACCATACCCATTGACCTTTATTCCTCCCACCAGCAAACCACCGCCAACACCCATAATACGCCTCGTAGCTCAACCTAATTATGGTACCCCCGCCACCTATGCTTATTGTTATAACCCTAAATTACACCACACATGCTTACCTGGCATCAGGCCAACTCATATCCCTTCTTTGCCAAAACTATGTTGAACAAACTCTTTGAAAAACCTCTTGTGTTAAGGCCCACGCACCCTAACCCATTACTGCACGTGTGTGCACACTGGCAGTCCCATTACAGCCCGCATGTACCTAACAAAGCACAAAAAAAGGAAAGTTGTCGATGGAACAAAAATCTATGGGTCAGTTAACTGAAACTCCCGACCATGCATGGCCAAGGGTTCGTCCAAAACCCTAGCTCCTTCTAGCCTGTAAAATAAGGGGTAGGGGTACCATTTGGAAGGAAGGAAAAAATATAGCGAAGAAACTCTGCCCATTTGTATAATCCATTGTCCCAACCCTTTAGCCTTTCCTCATGCCAAAGGAGATTTAACGCAAAGCGGTTGGAGGACAAACAAAGAGGAGCCCAGGATCAGGATCAAGGAGCGGTGGCCGGTCTCGAATTTGATTGTAAGTTGATTCATTTTTCAAATAATAAAAGAATACTTTTCCCATCCCAATGTATGAGTTATCTATGGTTTGGTTAATTTATGCTTAATTTCTAACCCTCAAGTAGAAAAGTAGCGTGCATGCATAGTTGTTTGTTGTGATTGCAGGACATCTTTGGAAGGAGCAGCGCAAGCAAGCGATAAAAGTGCAATGGAAGATCTACGCCAAATGCCAGTGAAAAGGTTAGTATCACACATTCTTACCTGGCATCAAGCCAACTCATATCCCTTCTTTGCCAAAACTATGCTGAACAAACTCTTTGAAAAACCTCTTCTGTTAAGGCCCAAGCACCCTAACCCATTACTGCATGCGTGTGCATGCTGGCAGTCCCATTACATCCCACGTGTACCTAACAAAGCAAAAAAAAGGGAAAGTTTCCGAGGGAACAAAAAGGTATGGGTCAGTTAACTGAAACTCCCGGCCATGCATGGCCGAGGGTTCGTCCAAAACCCTAGCTCCTTCTAGCCTATAAAATAAGGGGTAGGGGTACCATTTGGAAGGAAGGAAAAAAGATAGCGAAGAAACTCTACCCATTTGTATAATCTATTGTCCCAACCCTTTAGCCTTTCCTCATGCCAAAGGAGATTTAACGCAAAGAAGTTGGAGGACAAATGAAGAGGAGCCCAGGATCGGGATCAAGGAGCAGTGGCCGGTCTCGACTTTGATTGTAAGTTGATTCATTTTTCAAATAATAAAAGAATACTTTTCCCATCCTAATGCATGAGTTATCTATGGTTTGGTTAATTTATGCTTAATTTCTAACCCTCAAGTAGAAAATTAGCGTGCATGCATAGTTGTTTGTTGTGATTGCAGGACATCTTTGGAAGGAGTAGCGCAAGCAAGTTATAAAATCACAATGGAGGATCTACGCCAAACGCCAGTGACAAGGTTAGTAGTTCCTTTCCATGTATGTATTGTGAAAGAGGGGTTTAAGTTTCAGGTGGTAGGTTAAAAAGTAATTTCTTTATGGTCAAAATTTGCATGCAAATCTGACCCTAGTTTGCTAGTCCGTAGGGTATTTTTCCCAACAACATAATTGGCGACCATACTGGGGAAGATACTCTTTAGGGTTTCCGGATTTAGTTGAGTTTTTTGGTAGTTTAAGAGATTAGATTTTCTGTTTCTTTACCTGTCTTTTTCTGTAAGGTCTGAGTGAGCACGGAGCCTGGTTCTTCATACCAGTTTTCCCTGACTTCTTCTTGACGATAGTTGTCGGGACACACAGAGGTACACACGGCCTGCATAAGGTATGCATGCATGTACCCATGCCCTATCCTCTTACAACCCGCGTGTGAATGCTAGTTTTAGGGATAACAATAGCGTGTAGGAGTCCAAAGACCTATAGAGGCAGTCCACCTCTTCCCTGTTAGAATTATACAATCTCAGGGGGTTTTCTGGAATCCTGTCCGAGTCTTGCTGGTTCACAGTCCTATTTCAGATTGCCTTTTTGCCTTGTTATTCCTTGCATTATTTTGTCTTTTCTGTTAGAAAAAGCATCCAAGCCTTCAAGGGACCCTCGTTGTCAGTACCAGAGGCCTCTTCTTGGTCCGGACTGCCTGTTTTTATCTTTTTCTTAGAATTTATACATACACACGGCTTCTACAAAGTCAGCCCGCGTGTACACACATATTGTTTCATCTCAACGCGCGTTTGTACGCATGTTGTTTTAGTGACAGTAGCATGCTTGATAGTATACCTTTTGTTATCACTCCAAGAAACCCTTTGTGGTTGCAGACCAAAGGTGCTTGGTAACTTAAGAAATAAATACTTTTCAGTAGGTGGATCAATGGGATACCAAGAAAGCACAATGAAGAG
>SNQJ01S0117100.1:289-18020 GCA_010110895.2 Picea sitchensis
AGTTGTCCAACAGTTGTGTCATACTCTGCCTTACCCAAGTTTTGTTGTTTCCTTCTCCCTACTCAATTGTATTAGGATTTGGATAGAAGAAATAGGTTGTCAGGCCTATGGTTTGCAAAGGTGGGTTGTCAGGCCCGTAGATTGAAGAGGAAGGTTGTCAGGACTATGCATAACTCTCTCTAGGTGAGAGAGTATGATAAGGAGGTGAATTCTCCTTGATGGAGTCTAATAACATCTACATAGCTCTGAGAGTTCATGTTTGTCCTGTTGTTGAAGCCCTGGAAGGGAGGTGGAGCAGCCAATGAACTATGTGATAGTGTAAGTGTATACTCCTGGGGTGGGACATGCATGTGGGGAATGAGAACCTGTGAGCAGTGGGCGTAAGTGGCTCTTGAGAGAATCCTTCATGTTGAACTATGCGCCATTCATGTTAGTATTTCCAAGCCTAGGAATCCCTTGCCTGGTGGAATTTAGTTTTAGCTTGGGAGTGACCCACTGCTAAAAGTGATAAGCAGTGTGGTCTAAGGTTGGGAGGTTCGTGGAAGGTCTGCACGCAGTTGTTGGTCTTCTATTAAAAGATAAGTACCACTTTTATGTTCATTTACATGCTATGTATATGTACATGTGTTATAATTGATGAGTAATGCATGTACATGTTGTATGTGTAGGCTTATTGTTATTTATGCATTAATCTATGTATAAACATAATATGTTGTCTATTTATGTTTATATTTATATGCATATGAAAATTGTTGTTTCTATGAGTAGTATGGCCCAGCCGTTGGTGGTGAGGGACGTTACAAAATGGTATCAAACAAGAAATAATCCCAAGATATCATTCCATACAAGTAGTACATGTATGTATGTTAGACAAAGCATCAATGCAATTTTATAAAGATTGGGAGGTAGGTGTACAGGATTGATGTTTGAAAACATATGTTGGCAAATCCATAAGAGGTTGGTTTTGGTTTACATGTGAAGTCTCTCTAAGTCTCTTCAAGTTTTTTTTTCCAACATATTTTATCCTACAATGTTCATTTTGTTGGATCGTAGATGTATATAGAGTATTAGTGATTGGGCCAGTAGTTTTTCTATTGACAATGTCATTGTTCCCTTTATATATTATTTTTTGGTTTATTTTTATATCATGGATTGTATGGAAATAGTGATTGTATAGATTCATGTTAGGAAGTTGAATATATGAAGAAGGTATGTGTAAAACAGTTAATGTCATGCCTTTTTGAAAGAGAACGAGCCTTTGTAATAATCTTGAGAGTCCTTCAGATGTGGTGTTTGTTGGTGTTATTTGGAACACGATGGCATGTTTTGCACCAAATGGAATTGCCTATAAGATAAACATTGAAAATTTTGTAATTAACACTCAAATTTATTGATAATATGTTTGATAACATGTTTTTAATGCATATTCCCAAAATAGTTACAAAATCAATAGATTTAATTTTAGAATATGTGCCCCCGGATGGGGTGCTATTGCGATCCACCTGGTGTGACGTGGAGGTGGGGCACGACCAGCGAGCCACGGAGCCATGTGACGGGCTCATGCCATCATCTGCCACCCCAAGGCAACAATAAATGGCCATTACCATGGCGCAGGCAACATTTAAGTTTCTCCTTCCTCCCCTCCTGCTTCATTTCATGGATGGGATCTGTATGTTTGTCGTATGTCTCTGCGCAAGCTTCATTTGGCTCTCCCCTTTGCAGCCCTTGTTGAAGCGCACTGGGAGTGGCATGCACACCAATGCCTTGGTTCGGCTTCAAGCTTCCTTCCATTCCCTGGTGCACCTAGCGCCCTTTTCCTTCCACCCGTTGAGAACTATGTCGCGCCCTCGAGGGTGCCCGCACAGAGGCTCCCCATGGAAACATCGTCGGCCCTTTGTATCGCCTCCTCCATCGCCTTCCTCCTACTCCTCTCCCTCTACTCATCCCGAGCCAAATCCTCCTTCGCCACCCGCTATCGATGTCCCGCATTTTGAAAACCTCGCTATTGTCCCTAAGCTGTCATCTTCCTCCTCTCACCTTCCTCCTAATCCTCCAGTGTTGGGGCCTCCTTCTCCACTGAGTCTGAACTCTGTTGGAAAAACTATAGGAGAACCACCTCCGTGCGAGAACCAGCCACCGAACTCTTTCCTTGACACACAACTACGAGACAGCCTAACAATTCTCCTCAGCCTGGTCTTTGAACTCTGCCAGGAGGTCGAGGATCTTCAGTTTCGTCCGTTGGCCATGGATGAAAAGGTAGCAGTCCTCCTCCATCTCCTAGCCTCTCTTCAAGCGGCTCTCCCCATGGACCTCGCAGGTGCGGCTTCGGCGGAAGAACCCAGTGGCGCAACCAACGAGGGGAACGACCAGGCACAGGGTTTGGATGGGAATGAGCAGAACCCAGTCGTGCACGAGGATATGGAGAAGGAGATGGTCACAACACGTAGTGCGTTGCAGGATACCTCGCCAGTTGTTGATAGGACCGGGGGAAGCGTGGATGTGGGGAAGCGGTGGGATGATGGAGTGACATATGTCGAGGAAGAGCCATGGTCCGAGGCTGTCCACGTCACCTGGCCAGGTCATCTGCCAAATGTCTGAGGTCATGAGTGCACTTCAAGTTTCTTTAGTCTCTCTACTTTTTAGTTGTTGTCCAGTTAGTCTCAAACAGGTTATTTAGACTATTACACCACTTATGTTTGACTTTTATGTTGGTTGGACTGGTTTCCCCTCTGTTGGGGCAGTCCAGTAACTAGAGCAAGAATATTCTCTGTACTCTGTATCTCTTTTTGGTCTAGGAAGGCCCTTTATATATAATACCACTAACTTACAAAAAAAATAAAAATTAGAATATGTTATAAATGAATGCATAGGTTGAATTTCCTTCAGTAGAAATGTTATAATGAAGGGAAAAAACTCCAAAACATAAACATTTTATGTAATATGTGTGTGTGTGTGTGTGCATAAAAGTAGGGAAATTACAAATTGTTGTTTGAAAGAAACAACCATAACACTTTGTGTTCACTGTTTAGCCAACAATTCAGGGATGGGAATGTCTTGTTTTGGCTTTGGTATGTGATCAATTTTATCACATGAAATCACAATGCATTTGAATTTTTTTTTAATTGGAAAATGTTTCTTCACATACTACTATTTTTAACAAGTAACTATTAAAGAACAACTTGCCAAATATGCATGTGATTTTTTTGATATTTTCCTTATATCTATATCCATATAACTTCTCAGTAGACATTCATATAAGTTGTTCTACAACTTCTTGTAATGTAGTAACATTGATTTTTCTTGCTCGGTCTTTAATGTTGAACTAAAAAATGTACCTGTATTCACATTCAAAAACATGTTGATTGCACCTTTGAAAATTATAGATACCATATTGAATAGGTGTGAGTGTTTTTTTAAACTTTCGGTCTTTAAATGTAAGTAGGCATGCAACATACCGACATTTTTCTGCATTTAGAGACACAATAGTTTTTGTTGGGAGGCCTCTTAGGCCCTTCTAATAGTCATCACATATCATCGTATATAAGAAATTCAGTAAATATATATGTAATAAATTAGGGATAAATGCATCTAGCTAAGGATTAGTTGGAGCAGGTTCAACCACTCAAACCATCTCTCTATTGTACAAATACTCATGAAGATGGAATACAAAATCAGATGGATATCCTTCCCACAAATCCCTCTCTCTTATTGAGTACGTGTGTGTCCCTATTATTCCTCTTATAATATAGCTCTATCTTCTTGAATTCTTCCCGTTATTCCCTAGACTACAACCCTTTGGTTTTGTTGCCATGTGACATGAATACAGGACAAGCTAGAAAATTTTATCATGGATGAAATATTTTTTATGGATGCTCGTGGATGTTGGATGATCATGGATATTCATCAACCTGCACAAAATTTGAAATAGATGGTGAATCAAGAACTTATAAAAGGATAAATCAATGAATAATTTGCAATCTGAAGATGCTGACGAAATGGAGATGTTGTGTGAAATATTTCTTCATGATATTTTTCAAAGAACAAGATGTTTGTTTCGCATGAATTCTAGTGGGTGTTGATGAAGATAAATATGCAAAATAAATTCAAAAAATTATAAATCCTCTCTTTCATTTGGTTATTATGAAGCAACAAGTTGCATTGGCTATAGACAATGTCATGTGGACATAAGATCCAACTGACTCGATGGAGATGGAGAGGTTTTTCTCTTGTATATGCTCGTGTGCTAGTACATCGATGGATTGGTTATATATTAGGACAACACCGATTACAAAGAACTTGACTTTTTGCTACTAGTCGACTGGTTGACTCACTTGACCAGCCAAGATCTAGTGACTTTGAAGAAGTGGATGAAGTAAAACTACCTAGCTCCCATGGAGACAATATTAATGGAGATACCTTCGATGATAAAAGCTAGGAGCTTGACCCCAAAGAATGGTATGTGCATATTTCCAAGCAATAGTGTGTCCACATTTTCTAATAATACAAAGAAGAAAAACAAGTTACGAGATGAAGAAATTGTGTAAGAAAATGTGTTTCTCATACGTTAATAGATATACAACATAGTTACCAACTTAACCAGAACAAAGTTCTCATTTTTTGGGGTGTCCAATGTTTTACCCCGTTTTTAAAAATAGTGCTACCGGTAGCACCCCCTCTCCCTTTTTAGGTGTTTTTTCGATATTTTAAATTTGTTGATCCACGATGTTTCCACATTTTTTTTCAATGCTTATTTTTCATCTATTTTCTATTTTTTCTATTTTTTTTTTATTCAATAGTGTTTTTAGTCATTTTTCCATGCTTCTTTCAATCTAAAAAATATGTTTTACCGTTTACTTTTTTTATGTTAAGATTTTTCATATAATTGTGTCTCCTTAATTAATTTATTGTTCCATACTTTTAAAATATAGTGGGAAACACCGTTTTAACACATTATTTACCTTTACTTCAATACATAGAAAAAAGTTGTAGTTAAATAACACTATTTTTTAATATTTGGCAAAAAGATATAATTCATTTTTTTTTATAAATTAAAAACTAAAAAAAACTAGGAAAAATAAAAGAATTGAAATTTAGAAAAAAATTAAAAATTAAAAAGTCAATTTAGATAATAAAAAAAATTAAAGAAAAACTTAAAAAACTAAAGAGGAAAAAAATATATATATATGAATTAAGTTATAAACAAAACAAAAAAAGGGTTAAAAAACAAATTTATGGCCCCAAAACTTTAAAAAGGTTTAAAAAACACAACAACAATTAAAATTATATATTAAAAGAACCAAATTAAAACACCTAAACTACAAAATTAAAAAGAAATTAAAAAAAAAAAAAACATAAAATTACAAAAAAAAAACAATTATTAAAAACTTAAAAATATGTAAAATTTTATAAAAAACAAAATATGCACTGGTGATCAAAGGCCATGGGGGTGATGTTGAGCATCACTCCAACCCCCACTAGTTAAACCATGGTCCCGTGGAATGAGGGCTTAGCCCTTGGGGGCTGTGGTGATGTCTAACATCACCCCCCACTGCACCCACAAAGCCCAACCATCCCATGCATGGGTTGGTTGGGCATTGTTGGTGTTGTGGGGGGTGATGTCAAGCATCAGCCCCCACGACACCCAAAATTCCCAACCAACCCGCACGGGTTGATTGAACATCATGGGTGTCGTGGGGGGTGATGTTGAGCCCCCACGAGCTAAGCCATGGCCCCGTCGGAACAATTCTTAGCCCTCCAACGACACCCCAATAATATGTAGGTTTGTAATTTTTTTTTTTTGTTTTTTGTTTTAATTTTAATTAAAATTTTATGTTATTTCAATGTTATTAAATTTATTTATATTTAGTTTTTTACTTTAGTTTCAATTATCATTGGTAGGTTTTGTATCATAAAATTGAGTTTAATTTAAAAAAAAAAATGGTTTTCTATTTTTTAAAATATGCTTAGATGTTTATTTTAAAAAATTTCTTTTTATTATTTATTTATTGATTTTATTAAAATTGTTTTTATTTTATTTTATTTAAATGTTGTTTTTAAAATATATATTTTTTAATTTTTTGTCTTTTATTTTAATTTTAATGTTTTAGTTTAAAAGTTTTTAATATTTTTTTTATTATTTTGAATACTTTTATTGTTGAATTTTGTTATTTTCCCTTTTTTCAAAGTATATATATATATATATATATATATATATATATATATATATATATATATATATATATATATGGGTTTGAAATCTATCATCTCTCTTTAGTTTTACCTTTTTATAGAATTAATCTCCTCTTTGGTTTTTACCTTTTTTATCGAGAATAATCTCTATAGTTTCTCTCGGTTTCTCTAGAACTTCTCTGTGGTTTTCCGAAATTATTTTTGGCTTCTTCAACTGGTTGAGCAATTGGACATGTGAAATGAGGTGAGTCACTTTTTACTTTGATTCAATTTTAATTTAAAATATATTTATAATCTATTAACGTAAAGAGATTTATATATTTTTTATTTTAAGTTTTATAAGTAAAAGTTGATTTCAGAGATAAAGTCAATCCAAAATAATAATTGTTACATTTGTTTTCTCTTCTTTTCAATATGAGCACTCCACCACCTATTCCGAAAACTCACCCTAATAGAGGAGGCCCCCCAAAATCACCCTAGAGATCCTATACGATTATATGGAATATCACTAGAAAAAAGGAAAGAAGTGAGAGATGCCAAAATCCAAATAGAGTTAGAAACATTAGAAAAAAGGAGTGAAGAAAGAGACGTAAACCTCCAAATAGAGCTAGAGGCAATGATTGATAAAAAAATTAAAGATATCATTCAAACTCAAATAGAGGATAGATTCTTAGGGTTCAAGAGTGAATTGCAGACAATGAAGGATAGGATTCAAGAAATGGAAAAAACATAAACAATCAACTCAAGGAGGGGTTGAAGAAAATCACAACTTGAGAGATATGATTTTAAAAGAGCTAAAAGAAAAACTAGCCAACAATTTGACCCTCATTGATATGGAAAACAAATTGGATATCAATCCCATCAAATAAGAAATGAATAAACTAATCAAACTAGACAATGAGTGTAACAAAAGATCCTTGAACCTCATAATTTTTGGTATAAAAGAACAACAAGAGGATACGCTAGCAATAGTAAAAGAAGAATTAAATAATAAATCGCAAATTGATACAACTTACCTCATAGAAGCAAAGAGGCTAGGAAAAATAATTGATCACAAAGATAGGTAGATCCATGTCAAAGTAAGTTGTAATGACCATAAATATAACATAATTAGTAAATCTTTGATCTTAAAAGGGTCATAAATATCTATAAATGAAGACCTCATTCCCGAAGATAAAGTTGAATTAAGGAAGGAAGTTCAAAAGGAAAAAGAAGCCAAGAAATAAGGAAAATGGGCAATAATTAGAAATAGGAAAGCTATTGTTAGGGATAGAGACTAGAAGAATAATAATAAATAGGAATTTGGGACACTTGGGATCCATTTTTTGAACTGTCGTGGCTTTCCATGGTGCAAAGGTCCTATGATAAGTTGGATCCTGAGTGATATTGATATTATTTTTCTAGTTGAAACTTGGGAGCATGAGGAGTCTAAGGTCCCTAACATAGAAGGATTTGTCTTGTGGTCGACATGGAACAAAAAATCCCACCGTAGAGGGATAGGAGGAATAGCTTGTTATATTAGAAAGATCATTTCTCCTCACATTCAACTTCTTAAGATTGACCTTCCCAATCAATACATTTGGATGGAAATTTCAGACACCAATGCTAAGAAGATGTATATAGCAATTTTCTTTTTTCCAAATATTAATTCTACTTTTTATAAGAAAAACAATCTACATAACAATTGTCCCTATAATAATTTAGAATAAGATACTCATAGTTTGAAAAATGAAGGTAATATCCTCCTACTAGTATACTTTAATGCTAGGAATGAAACTAAACAAGATTCTCTTTTAAGTAATGACTCCAACCATAATCCTTTATGGCTAAATGAGGACCTTGTTTTATCTAATGGCTACAAAAGAAGCTCTAAAAACCTAATTGAGAATTTGTTTGGTATAGAGTTGGTCAATCTTTGTAGCTCTCAAGACATAATAATTTGCAATGGACTAATGAAGTGGCCAAACTCTAACAAGATGACTTGTATTCATTGGCTAGGTAGTAGTGTTGTAGATTATGTGATATATGATATCCCTATTTCCAACCAAATAGGAAATTTTGACCTTTTAAATGACCATGAGCCTAACTCTAATCATAAACCTTTAACCCTAACTCTAAACTCTTCCACGAATAAGAGCACCATTGAAGAGAATTATGATAATCAAAGGAATTTGTTCTTTGCCAAAAGTAAAGTTGACATTTTCTTAAAGGATTTAAATAACAAATTAAATCTCCTAGCTTATAAGGATAAGATTGAAGAACTCTATCATAATTTTACAACTACCCTTTCCACTTCTATTAACAAGTTCTCTTTCGAGGTGTCCTATAAAAAGAATGATATAACAACCAACCCTTGGTATGATAAAGAATGTAAAATTGCTAGAAAATCCACTAGGGATGCTTCTAATGAGTCCTTAAAACCCGATAAGATAAATACGTAAAAAGCCCTAATTAAAAGGAAAAAAAGGTATTATATCAATAAAAGGCAAGAGAAACTTTCACAACTATATAAGTTGGATCCTAAAAAGTTATGGAGCCAAATTCTAAAATACAATACTAAAGAAAATAATAGGATTCCCTTAAGGGAATGGAATTCCTACCTTAAAGCTCTTTACGAGTTCCCTAATTCCATGGACACCATTCATATTGCCCCTACAAAGGAAGAAGTTTTTTCTTTAGATGACATAGAGTTTGGGGTTAAGTGACTTGAAAATGGGAAAGCTAAGGACATGGAAGGCTACCAAGATGAAATTTTTAAAATCGGTGGCCCAAACCTTATCCCTCACATACACAAGCTCTTCAATTTAGCAGTGAAGCAGGTCTTCCCTAAATCTTGGATGCTAAGCCTCATTGTTCCTATTTTTTAAAATTAGGGATAGAAACATTCACTCTATTAAGCCCTAAATAGTGACTCATTACCCCTTAATTAAGGCATATTATATTAGTAATTTTATTTTATTTATGTCGGATTTAGGCCATTAGTTGTAATTATACCTCCTAGTCTCCTATATATACCAAGGAGATATTTTCATTTTGAATCATCTTATAATTGTACATTTATGTGGGCATAAGGAGGTTCCCCCTCGAAGACGATTATTATTTGAATTTATCTCTTTTTCAAGGAGTTGAGTACTTATTCTAAGGCTTTTCTATGCTATATGGTGACGCACACGCCCACTACCTCTCAACCTGCAGGTCGGACGGTTCGCGTGATCACAGGATATTTCTTTTCTTCACGGCCTGAAGAACTCTAAGGCTCTTTTAATTTCCTATCGAGAAATATGCACCCACAACAATTCTTTCATTGGATCCCCTTTTCAGACTCGGGAGATCGGACTTCGCGACTTCGCGATGTCAAAGGTCTAGAGCTTGTCTCTCTCGGATCCCCGAAACCCAACGACCCGTCAACGCTGACCTTTTCCTATCGAGGTTTCATCTATCGTGATTTTGGCACTCGCGATGTCAAACCACTCATATCCCCGACTCCCGATACCCAATGCGCCAAAACTCTGACACACGCGCGAGTTATGAATTTTCAACGCCACTTCACCTCAGTCGGGATTTCAGACTTTTCAATGCCGAAATGCATGGACTTCTTGTCCATGGGATATCTAATCCTCTGAATCCCGATATCCCGATGTGACGTTAGCTAGGCCCACAATGGAATTTCCACCTCTCACGATTCCTTGTACCCGGATCTCCGAAATGGATGATCACGTGACACACGTCCTCCCACAAACGGATGGCTCAGATCAAATGTCATGAATCCGGAACTTTCACCACCGATTGCCCAACTTCTCGACCACGAGAACTCCGATATCTCGAATGTCGATATCCCGATGTGTCAATCCTTTCGGGACTTTTGTACCTTCTTCTCTGTGCTAAGGGTTAAACCATGCGCAACTCCCTGCCGATCAAACGACTGATGGGTATTTTGATCAGATCTGATGGTGCAGATCATTTCCTCTTGTGCGCTCGGTCTGATGCTCTCTGGACGTGAAAACTGACGGTCCAGATTGTATCTCTCCTACCGATCTAGCAGCTGGTGTGCTCCCTCCTGAGCTTTGCACACTTCTTCCCAGCTTTGGGAGAATTTTCCAAAACCCAAAGGCCTCGACCTTTGTCTCTTTCCTCCCGCGAGCTCTCAACTTTAAGCTTCACCGTGCATATGAAACGTTGTCCCTCCTAAGATTTTCTCCTTTCGAATCCTTGAAGGATTATTCAACTCTTGCGCCTCTGCAGGGAATTCACATGCACACAAAAGTGTTATCTGCCCTGATATTTCCTGTAGCTTCGACCTCCAAGGAAACACAGTTCTCCTTTCCTTTCTCCCACAAATGGAGAATATTTGGATGCCCTCTTGGCTATGCTCTGCCTCAAGCAATTTCTTGCTGAGCCTTTAGGGTGTTCAGTAACCCTGTGAAGATCCCTCAGTGGATTCTTCCTTCAATTACAAAACTCAAAGAGTTCTCTTCTCCCTGTGCCTGTCTACACAATGTCTCGATGCCCACCTGGTAGAGTGTCAAGAATCCTCTATGAGTCTGACTCCTTAAGAACTCACAGCCGAGTTCTTCCTCTGTGCGGTCCTTACACTGGCTCAATGCCCTCCTAGCAGAGCTTCACAGAACTCCTCAGAGGTTCTGTCTCCAACCATGTTTTCTCCCACAGCCTTGCCTCCAAGGTGTTCAACAACCTTGAGGTCGTCCCTGAGTTGTTGATTCCAGTTCTTGTGCCACAACACGTCTTTGTCTAAACCCACAAAATTCAGAAGTGCTTCAGTGCACTGGTATTCAGAGACCGCAGTTCTCCGTCATGCCCTCCTGGCATGAAACCTCAAATACCTTCACCTGAAATCAGACATACTCCTGCAAATGAAAACCTACAACATACATTCATATCCTATGAAAAACACTCACAGATAATCACTTAACACATAGTCATGCAGGAAAAACTGTTGCTTGTATTATAATGGAAAACGCTTGTATTTACAAGGTGTTCCTGAGCACGGCCTGTAACAAGGTCTCGGCTCCTTCTTCTTCTCTCTACTTGCAGATTCTCTTCTATCCTTGCCGACTAACTCCTCAAGAGATACCATGGATCTTTTTACATGAGGGGGCTCTTCGAGATCTTCCCTCCAATCTTCCTACCCTATTCAATTACATTGAATGGGCTGTCTAGTCCACTATCCAGATCTAGATCTCAGCCTTACAAAACATTAAATTCCTATCTACCCTATGCCTACACAAAGGCACATCTCTATGGCTCAACAACCTAAGAAATTAAATTACATTCAATTCAAATTTCAAATGAGGCTACGCCTCTCTATTCAATGCACGATTTGAATTCGCTAACGTGACTGGTTGGCTGGCTGGATGATGTGGAGAGATGCTCCTGCATCATACTCCTCAGCTGCAAAATTCATGATGTCTTTCTCATGAGCTTCCCATCTCAGCTTTGGAAATCCCCCTGGATCCCAAATCATCCTCTCGAGTTGTTCGCCTGATCCATCTCTCTGTTGTTGCTTCTGTGTTGTTTTTGTTGTTGCCTTCCCTCTACTCAGCTTATCGTCGCTGACAGTTTCTACTGACCGAAACATCAGTTCTCTGATCATGTCAATCACCTCATCCAGTTGTTCTAATTCCTGGTCCTATTCATGAAGTATCCTTGGTTGCAAAAATTTTCATCTCATGGGAAGATCACTGTGATCTCCCATGCCTTCTTCATTAGCTTCCAACTTCACCTGTTGGATGTGCATGCTATGCACTTTCACCCTTCTCTCCAGGGATTTGAATTTTTCATACAGATCAGCCAAACTAATGTTTTCTGTTTCTTCTTCTTCTACTGCTGCAAACTCCCATGTTGCAGTCTTTTCAGTCTCCTCGCTAAAAATACTGAGCCATTCCTCAGAATGCTCATCATCCTCTCCTGCTTCTTCTGCTGTCAGCTTCAGTGATACAACTTCCTGGCTGAATATGTTGAGCCATTCCTTAGAATGCTCATTTTCCTCTCCTGCTTGGGCAACTTCAGATATCTGCTCCAATCCCTCTTGCCTGACAGTCATAGTTGACTGTTCTTTTGTTGTTGTTTCATCTGCAACCCAGACTTCTGCCTCCTCTTGGGAAAGTGGTAGGAATATCTCGATTCCCCCAATCATCATAAGGCTCCTTAGATCACCTCCTCGGATGGTGAAAGTTTTTAACTTGTCATCATATTCATTCACATGGCTTGAAAAACCACATGAATTTTCATCCTCTATCAGCTGCATCTGTTGATCTAAATCCATCCCTGAGCTCATTTTCTCTGTCAGCTCCTCAAGTTGATTCTGACTCACTTCTGAGTTCATGAGACCCTCAGATAGTCTCATCTACTCATCCCTGCCCACCTGGAAATATGGGATGCTTCCACTACCCTCCTGGTAGTCTTTGAGATCCCACAGTGACCTCATTTCATTGCCCAGCTGGCAATGTGAAATTCCCTGGTTGTCTTCATGACAGTCCCTAAGATCCTGCAGTGATCTCAACTTATTGCCCATCTGGAAACTAAGAATTTCTATTCTGCCCTGCTGGAAGTTCTTGAGATCTTTCATCGATCCCATTTTATCCTTTCCATCGAGAATTTTCCCAGTCTCCAGTTCACATATCTGAACCATTTCCTCAGGTCCGTCGAGGTTTTCAGTATGCCTCAACCATCCTTTTAAAAGCTTACGCTGTCTTCTAGCCATCAACTCCCTGACTGGCCATTTTACCTTTGGCTTCATCATGGGCCATTCATATACCCATCTTGGCTTGGTACTCTACTGCATCCGCAGTTCAAGCTCTTCCATTCTTGCCCTGATATCATCAAGTTCTTTCCCCCTTTCGGCTGTACTCATCAGCTCCGGGTTTTTCCTCTCAACATACCCACGACCTTCAATAGCCATGTTGTTGTCTTTGTCTGCCCTCCCAACAAGCCTGTTGCTGTCACTCTACACCCCGAGTGTTTTCAGCTTCATCCTACAGTCATTCTTGACTGTTTCCCAGATTGCTGCCTACCCGTGAACAATCACCACAGAGTCTCCAGCGCTCTGTCTTCCTTTACCTTCTTGCTTCACCTGAAATATACAGATGAAATCAAGCTCTGATACCAAACCTACACGCACACGCCCGCTACCTCTCAACCCGCAGGTCGGACGGTTCGCGTGCTCACAGGATTTTTCTTTTCTTCACGGCCCGAAGAACTCTAAGGATCTTCTAATTCCCTATCGGGAAATATGCACCCACATTGATTCTTTCACTGGATCCCCTTTTCACACTCGGGATATTAGACTTCACAACTTCACGATGTCAAAGGTCGAGCACTTGTCTCTCTCGGATCCCCGAAACCTGACGACCCGTCAACGCTGACCTTTTCCTATTGGGGTTTCATCTATCACGATTTCGACACTCACGATGTCGAACCACTTGTATCCCCGACTCCTGATACCCGATGTGTCGAAACTCTGACACACGCGCAAGTTCTGACTTTTCAATGCCACTTCACCTCAGTCGGTATTTTGAACTTTGCAATGCCGAAATGCATGGACTTCTTGTCCATAGGATCTTCGATCCTCCGAATCCCGATATCCCGATGTGACGTCATCTAGGCCCACAATGGACTTTCCACCTCTTGCGATTCCTGGTGCCTGGATCTCCGAAATGGATGATCACGTGACACACATCCTCCCACAAATGGACGGCTTAGATAAAATCTCACGAATCCAGAACTTTCACCACCGATTTCCCGACTTCTCGACCACAATAACTCCGATATCCCGAATTCCAATATCCTAATGTGTCAATCCTTTCGGGACTTTTGTACCCACTTCTCTACGCTAAGGGTTAAACCATGCGCAACTCCCTACCGATCAAATGACTGACAGGTATTTTGATCAGATCTGACAGTGTAGATCATTTCCTCTTGTGCGCTCGCTCTGATTCTCCCTAGACGTGAAAACCGATGGTCTAGTTTCTATCTCTCCTACCGATCTAGCAGCTATTGTGCTCCCTTCTGAGCTTTTCACACTTCTTCCCAGCCTTGGGAGAATTTTCCAAAACCCAAAGGCCTCGACCTTTGTTTGTTTCCTCTCGTGATCTCTCGACTTTAAGCTTCGCTGCGCGTATGAAACGATGTCCCTCCTAATCTTTGCTCCTTTCGAATCCTTGAAGGATTCTTCAACTCCTGTGCCTCTATAGGGAATTCACATGCACACAAAAGTACTATCCACCTTGATATTTCATGTAGCTTCAACCTCCAAGGAAACGCAACTCTCCTTTCCTTTCTCCCACAAATGGAGAATATTTGGATTCCCTCCTGGCTATCCTCTGCCTTAGGAAACTTCTTGCTGAGCCTTCAGGGTGTTCAGTAACCCTATGAAGATCCCTCAGTGGATTATTCCTTCAATTACAAAACTCAAAGAGTTCTCTTCTCCCTGTGCCTGTCTGCACAATGTCTCGACACCCACCTAGCAGAGTGTCAAGAATCCTCCGTGACTCTGACTCCTTAAGAACTCACAGCCGAGTTCATCCTCTGTACACTCCTTGCACCGGCTCAACGCCCTCTTGGCAGAGCTTCACAAAACTCCTCAGAGGTTCTTTCTTCCACCGTGTTTTCTCCCATAGCCTTGCCTCTAAGGTTTTCAACAACCTTGAGGTCTTCCCTGAGTTGTTGATTCCATTTCTTGTGCCACAGCACATCTTTGTCTGAACCCGTAGAATTCAGAAGTGCTTTAGTGAAATGGTATTCAGAGACTGCAGTACTTCGTCATGCCCTCCTGGCATGAAACCTCAAAGACCTTCACCCGAAATCAGACATACTCCTGCAAATGAAAACCTACAACATACATTCATATCCTATGAAAAACACTCACAGACATTCACTTAACACATAGTCATGCAGGAAAAACTGTTGCTTGTATTAAAATGGAAAACGCCTGTATTTACAAGGTGTTCCTGAGAACGGCCTGTAACAAGGTCTCGGCACCTTCTTCTTCTCGCTACTCGCAAATTCTCTTCTATCCACGCCGACTGACTCCTCAAGAGATACCATAGATCTTTTTACATGAGGGGACTCTTCGAGATCTTCCCTCCAATCTACCTACCCTATTCAATTACATTGAATGGTCTGTCTAGTCCACTATCTAGATCTAGATCTCAGCCTTACAAAACATTAAAGGCCTATCTACCCTATGCCTGCACAAAGGCACGACTCTATGGCTCAACAACCTAAGCAATTAAATTACATTCAATTCAAATTTCAAATGAGGCTGCGCTTCTCTCTTCAACGTGCGATTTGAATTCGCTAACGTGGCTGGATGGCTGGTTGGCTGATGTGGAGAGATTCTCCTACATCATATGGATATTTGGTTCTTAACATATGGTATCAAAGCTCAAGATCTTGAGGTTTCGTTGCTACATATGAGACACCTTGGAATTTTCGCTATAACTTTTTTTCTACAATGTTTCAAAAGGAATGTATTGGAGGGTGTTTAGTAGACTGGTCAAGGTATGTTGGGTTACAATTTCATCTCCTTCGGCCTTATACTTTCGTAGATACAGCCTGTGCAATATAGGGTTTTGGAATCTTCCTGAACTGAGTCATTGCGGAATTTTTGCTATAAAATTTTTTTTGTAACGTCTTAGACCCTAAAATACGGAGCCTATTCATAGAAATGAGTAAGGTATCTGTGGTACAAATTTCATCTTCTGGGTCATATTACATTTGTATATACACCCTGTGGAAGATAGGGTATTTGACTAGTCCTATTGACTAGTCTCAAGAAGGTGTTCCAGGTAAAACAATCATAACTTCTTCCTAGAGTATCCAAATTGAGTAAGACTATTTCATTGGATAGTGGACAGTCTGTAGTATTTCTAGTACGCATTTTAGAATTGTATATCAATTATTTTGTGTAGGGCATGCTATACATGTGAGATCTCTTGAAAAGGCCAAAAATCAGCAAGTTGTGGAGAAGCTACCGTAAATTCCACTTGGAACATCCAATTTTGATTAGACTTGTTGAATTATAGAGCAGAAATATCAAAGAACTACAAAAAATAAATTTGTGTACCTAGAAGGGATGAAACATTGGAGATACAATAGAAGAAAGATTGTCTAGCAAAACCACCTCAAAATCAAGGTTCAAAAGTGATACTTGGCCAACATGCCACCCAAAAAGGGAAATTCTACACCAAATACGCCTCCAGAAAATCCTACTTGGAATCTTGATGAAGGTGAAGAAATGCATAGGGAAATAAATGATTTGCAAAAGAATATAGTAACAAAATATGAACTACAAGAGATGGAAGCTAAGTTGGAGGCAAAGATGGGTGGTTTCGTGGAAGGATTGCAAATTTTTGTAATAGAGAGGATACCTGAAAGTGAAAATGTATCCCATGAAATTCATGATGAGGACACAAGGAAGGTGAATCAAGAATGGGGAAACTCTAACTTTGGTTTGAAGACCAACCATGTTCCTAAGATCGATATGAGGAAATTTGATGGGAAGGACACTATCACATGGATACTTCAAATTGAGCAATTCTTTGATCTACATAATGTGCCACATACACAAAAGGTATGAATTGCTTCTTTATATTTAGAACCTAATCAATTTGTATGGTATAGATGGTTGTGTTCTCACAAATCACTCGTCACTTGGAAAATTTTCACAGAAGAAATGACAGCACACTATGAGGATACAAGGAGCAATACCTTCTTTATCCATTTGATAAATCTCAAGCAAAAGGGTTCAGTTACAGAGAACATTGAGAACTCCCAAAGATTGAATATAAACATAACAAATATTCCATATGAGAACTTGATTGATGTATTCATAGGAAATTTAAGAGATAACATTCAACATGCGGTTTGCCTTTGGGAACCCAAATCATTGGAGAATGCATTTAGGGTGGAAAGAAATGTTGAAAGTAAAAATATGGCTATGGCTACTAGAAGGACCAATCCGAACATCTATAGAGAGAATAATGCTCCTTCTTATAAAACACCTCAACATACAAGGTTGACACCTCAACAATTGGAGGAAGTAAAAGAAAAGGGTTTATGGTTTAATTGTGACAACAAGAACAGTAAGGTACATAAGTGTGGTGAGAAGAAATTATTCTACATAGATTGTGAAGATGAAGAAGAACGAGAACATGAACAAGAGCCATATCAAGATGAAAAGATAGAATCCATTTCATCTAAAGAGTTGACTCCCACGATATCGTGTAATGCATTGGCTACAATTAGCACTCCTCAAACCCTCAAGATTGAAGGATATATCAAAAAAAAAAAAGGTAATAGTCCTAATTGATTATGGCAGTACTCATAATTTCATTCACTATAAATTAGCCAAAGACCTCAATTGCTTTGTATATCCAACACCAGAGTTTCAAGTAATGATTGCAGATGGAGGAACTATCAATTTCTCAGGAAAATGCAATAAGATCAATATTACTATGGGGGAATATGTAATGAATAGTCCAATGATTTCTATACCCATGGGTGGTGTTGATGTTGTACTAGG